>JAIPRK010000926.1:0-75154 GCA_025469195.1 Chaitophorus viminalis
GGTTTATCGTGAAAAAGTAATTTATTTTATCTCCGCGATAAAAGGTAACGACTTATTTATAATACGTTTTATCAATGTATGTACATATTTCCTTTATTTATCTAATTTTCAAATGACCCTATTAACCAGTGTGTGAGTCGAATAGACGAATTTTTTGCTGTGTGAGTTCAGCCGTTTTGAGTCTAATAGGCGAATGAGTCAATTAACCGTGAGTCCAATAAGCGGCGACCATTGTATATATATATATATATATATATATATGCGATATGCGAATATGCGAATATGTGTAAATGTGTAAATATTCGATTAATCTAATTAAATTGTGTTTGACAGTGGCGTGTACCCACTTAAACACGTTATAGTCTTTGTCTCGTATTATACAAGTGCATTATATAGGGTCCACAAATTCGAATCATAGATCAGTCGTGCCAACTCACGCATAAACTTCGAAATAATATTTTATATCTACTGCTACGGCCTTATCCAGTATATTAATACAATCAGCGTACTAGAGGTGAAAAAAAAAATAACCAAATGCTCGCCAATATAATATTTGAATGCTCCCCGTCCAAACAAAAGCTATACGGTTTCCGATGTTTCTCCGTATGCGTCGTTGGGTTTTACATGTCCGGTTTCGCGTTACGTTGTTACTGCTAGGATACTAGAATAGTATACTAAAATTGGTATACCTATTATATAATCACTAGGATATCGCATAAAATACTTGTACTATGAAAATTAGGAACTAGCAAACGCGGATTTAATGAACTAAATGGGTCATTTCAAACGCGTGTTGTTAACTGTAACGTATAATATGGTACTCATCATGTCCCGTTCAAAATTTAAAAGGAAAAATGTATTTTTTCTAACTTTCATTGAGCACAATATCTATCGTGTACGTAGAACATGATTTTGCTATGCCTGGCTATGTTTCGCGCACGTGCACAAGCAATGACGTATACGTACGACGTAGCCAGACTGACAACAATGATAATAATAATTCCTCCACTAAAGAAACTTCATCAGCCTTTGTTTCGAGCCTCGTAAATGATGATCTAATTTAAAGTAATATCAAATTACAGTACCCTAAAAAAACATAATAAAAAATGTCATTGAAAACATTTATAACTTCAAAATATGTTCTTATTAAGGAATTTACGATCTAAATTGAAAAAGTTTAACAAAATAAAATATTATTTATAACCTTATATGTTCAACCTTGGAATATTTTCAGAAAAAGTAAAAAAATTAAATCGTAAAAAATAATACGTCAGAATTAAATGTCATTTATAATTCGAAAGGCATCTATTGTCAAGCATTTTAAAAATTTAAATACGAACCCTTTTAATAACCGCAGATGGTCATAGGCTTTTTAAAACATAACAACTTTTTTCGCAGAGTCGACATCTTAATTTTTTTTAAATAGTCCTAGAACTTGAACATATTTTACGAAAGCAAGAGTCAAACAAATGTTTATTTTATTTTATTTTACATATCTATTCGGCCATCATGTATATTATATATTATATTATTAGATAAATATCAGCATATAGTAATACATAAAGCTGTTATAATTTATACAGTTTTGCTGACTTGCAGTTCATTAACTTTTGGGGGCATAATATTATTTATATACCCTGTAGTTTGTAAAGTGCAGTTAAATTTTTAATCTTCATTGCAGAGGCCATACATATAACATTTTACTCACCGCCAGAGTCCATGGACTATAAGTAATACTATGTGTGTTTTATTGTTTTACCAAATAGATAAGTGAAAATATGGCATAGAGCAATATAGAAGAGTTGTTATCCACCACAGCTGTGTATCACAAAGGCCAATCTCTTGATCATTGATCACAATAAAGAGTCTAATGCCGATAATTTTCTCCGTAAATCATACTGTCTTCAACGATAACAAGTGATTGTAAATATACTAATAACTAGGTAATAAGTAATAATGCAAAATGCATTTTTATGTATTTTACACGCTTATTACATAAATTATATATTGAAAATTAGTAAACATTATGTTCTCTAATAATACATTTATCACCAATTTAATTGATACTTATACAGCATTTAATTTGTATGAAATGGTCACCCTGAAAAGGAGTCGCATCAAATAATAAAATAATCACTGATAGTATATTATTCTATGATATGAGGTTGTACTTGGGAGGTTGGATTCAAATGTTGTTGCAGTTCTCCAGAATGAATCACAAAAACCCAGAAAAAATGTAATATTAGATAGATGATATTCAATTTCTATACTTACATCGAAGACTTCTTAATTACAAGTTTCCGCTTCAAGTGAATGTAGGTGATTAATAAAATATAAAATCATGACAAATTGTTAACAATAATCGTATTTTATGCACAAGATAACATATTTTTATTTTTTTTTTTTTTTTACATACTACGTCTGATTTCACATAACATAAAAACCATATAGAACGCAAAAATGCGAATAAATACATTTCATTTTAAAACTAATAAAACTCCCAGCACTAAGTTTACAGAATCAAATAATGCACAATTTTATTAGATATGCCAATTTTAGATTTTGTATGGAATGAAACAAGTTGCGGTTTTACAATGATTTACGATGTGTTTGGAATTTATTTTGTGTACATAAATTTTGGCTTCAACCCGGCTCTGAAGTACAGTCTGATTTACACAATTAACACAGTATACTAAGAATAAAAATAAAATAAATCTAACCCGTGAAAAATGTCCATGTATATACTATTTGATACAAAAAAAAAGATAATAATTGAACATAAATTTCATACAGCTGTAGTGAGTACTGAGTAGTATTATATGTAAGAACAATATGAATATGTAATAACTATTGATGTAGGTACCTAGTCAATAATATTTTTATTTCTTTTATTGCAATTTCTACGTTGCGATAAAGTAAGACGTTTTTCTTTACTATACTTTTAAAAAGTTTTCACCAATTAAAGACTATCTTTTATTCTCAGTAAATCATACGTAGAATCCTCATGCCTATTTTTTTTTTTTTTTTTTTTTTTTTTATATTCTTTACGGTTTGTTTTCTTTTAGGAAATACTTCTTGGGATATTTATAAAAACAGATCAAAAGGTTTAATACAGCATTTATATAGATTGGAAATTGAACACAGATTGTACTATTTTTTAAATATCTGCCAGTACATTTATCAAGGAAATCACTAAAAAAAAATTACAAATAATACAAACAAAAATTATTTCTTCATAACAAAATATTGAAAATTTTTAATGAGCAAAGGTTTTTTTCCAAACCATTTTCGAATCAAATTACAGTTATAAATACATTTAAATGTAAAGCACCAATAAACAATAACTGCCATTCTGGAGTAAGATAAATTATTACATATAGTTGAAATATTCAGATACATTAACCTAAGCAACCATTTAAGTTGCTTGGATGTTTGGAAGCAAGAAACATTTAAATAGTGATGTTTTGAGATAATAATTACGCAGATCAAATAACTGTATGTTACGCTGTACATTTAATTTAACGTTAATTAAAACGTTTACTCTTATTGGACAGTTTGCATTTCCGTAAAAGTATGCGACTACCACATAGAATTGAGGTTTTCGCAAATTTTCCGCAACATGTCACAGTATATATATACATACTTTCATGTACATATATAATATTTTATTTTAAGTGAAAAGTAGTAATATTATATTTTTACACTTGTTCAACAATGACACGGGACTGATTGGGACAGTCTTCAATCGTGCGACGGGCGCCAAGATCCTCTTGATTCAAGAAACTATAAGAAGAATATATAGCAGATTGGTATCAAGCAGTTCAAATTATTCGTGTTCAATGTTGTTCTTATTTTGCTACCGTCTCCTTGCATCATGATCATTTAAAAGTAGTGATTTTGATGATAAATTTATAACGTTAAGTTGTCCGGTGACAAATGATGCGGCAGCAATAAACGGAACCCGAGACGTCAATTTCGTCTAACAGCAAATCCCGTCTTCTTAGTATGTTAGTATGGTATTGACAGAAGTACATACACAAAAGAGGGAGTGTGTGAGAGAGAAAGAAGGAACTGAAAAATGAGGAACACGAGTAATTGGGTAATGGTGGTGGAAAATGAGTGGATAACCGGTATTGGTAGAAGAGAAGACAGCGAATTTGAGGAGCTCATATAAGAAGAAGACAGTAGTAAAGATGACATTAGGGGAAGGATAGAGAGACAGAGAATGAGAAAAAGATAGTGTATACGTTACGGCGAGTAAGGTAAGGACTAATACGTTATTTATAATATTTAATGATTATAAGGCTCGATGATTTTGTAATGGTTTACAATGCGCGTCATCCCATCATAAGATTGATTGCTTCTCGTATAGTATTCGCATAACCATTTCAGTTACACAATACTTCTGGAATTGGGTACAAGCCCATTATTCTGTGGAGCTTTGAATGGCAAAAAATTGAAGCATCTATAGATTATATTATCTGGAGTAATCGATTTTCGCAGAACGAGGGTATCGGACGTTTACTTTCGCAGCTGCTATTGGTTTTCCTCTACCCCCTAAGAATTCGAGTAGAATTTTTTTTACTATGAATTGATAAATATATTATATTATATTGTATATTATATTATATTGAATAAATATTTTTATATTTATAGATATGAAAAATGAAATACTAAAGTTGAAAGGTTTGATTTATTTCGTATTTTTAACACTTGTTTTGCACGGTTTGTTATATAAACATTAATAACTCTCAGTAGAAAAACAACCGTTGTGTTTCCAGGAAAATATACCGATATTTACTCACATCAATAATATCATAATCATGATTATACATTACTTGGAATCGAAAAAATGCATTTTCTCCAAACACGTATAGCCAGGTATAATATTATTTCGTTAACTTATTCTCAAGGTTCCGAAAAACTTTCGGAATTTTGATTAGATATAACTTCTAATTTTAGGTGATTAAAAACGTGATTTACAGAAATTTTATAAGTTCACTCAATACTTGATGCATCCATATGAGTAAGTTGTTAACATTTTGATTGTTTCAGTGACACTGAAAATGAGCGATTTAAAAAAATATTATAATATACTGTTGCTATAAATTATTATGTGATTCCACAAGCTAGCTAAAATGTGAAAAATTAAATTGCTTATTTTTTTTACATAATATTGAAAATTTAATCGATTTAACAGGTGGCTTACAATCTACCCCCCCCCCTATCACCGATTTTACTAAAGAACCCCGAATGAAAACATTATTCATAAGGCCGTTGTATTATTACTATTTATATTGCGTAATATTTTCGATATTTTCGGTACTCTGGTGAAACAAATGCATCTTTCGAACACTACCATTGAATTTTATACTTTTTAGAAGTTTATAACCAAATATATATATATACATATATATTATATAACATGTCTGGAGACTTTTTTAATATATACATTAGGAAAACTTTATAACCCAATATATCTAAATTATTTCAAAACTTTAAAATAATAAAAGATACGACGCTTATAAGAATATCACGTTTCGTACTCTTACACAGACTCGAAACTATTACTTTTTATTTTTATACACTAAAAGAAATTTAAAACATCACACTGCTATTTGGTAATAAAAAACAACGTTAATATCGCACTATACCGGACACATCTGTTTCAAACAACTAGCCCGCTGAAATAACAAAAAGATCTTTCAAAACCAAATAAAGTTCCTGGACGTATCTTAATTATTAATATAAACAGTTGAACTCACTATTACTGTTCTCAAAATTATCACGTAAAATTGCTGTTATATTTATGTTTAAACTGTGCGAAACGCGTTTTGTCGTTCTATGAAAACTCATAGAAAACCGGCGAGTAAACAATTATATTATTTTAATTGCAATGGTATCTTTTCCGTAAATTTTATAAATCTTTTATTGCTACACTATAATGAAGTGTTCTTGCTTTTTCTCTCCTCACCCTGTGTAACCACATAATATAATCAATTAATATAACTAGTGTGATATGTAAACATTCAATTGTTAGTAAAAATGATCAAGTCTAATCTCGGAAACGGATTAAAAAAAAATTCGAAAAAATAATTAAAAAATAATTTTTTGGTATCGAGTTTTTGATGCATATTACACAATATGTGTCTGCTAAAAGTATTGAAAATGTAATTAAGCAGCGTAATGATTTGTACACCATTACGCTAATTGTATTAACCGTAAATAGGTAGATGTCATTTTATGGAAATAAAATAAGTTGAATATTCAAATTAAATATTTGGTTAGGACAAAAAATCGTACAAAATGTTCTGTCTGCAATCACAGCAAAACGTAAGAGGCATGACTGCGAACTGTAAGTTTCAGTCGTAATAACTAGTAATATAATTTTCATTCTATTATACGTATTATAATAATATTTAACATAGGTTAGAAAACTGTACACAAAACGGGGGCAAAGTAATCGTTTGGTCAATTCATAATTATCGTTACAACGTATGGATTCAAAAATAAATTCCCAAAGCATTCGTTCTATTTGGTAAATCATAAATATACTATAAAATATGCACTCGTTGTGAGGCATTTAATAACTGGAGAAAAAACGTAGTGAAATCAACAGACCTATTTTTTTTTTTTTTTTTTTTTTTAATCTTTTTGTGCAAGGCTAAGGTGATGGTTAATATTTTAACCATCACAAAACATTGCAATTTTTGGTAAAATACACGTGTACATCATTAATCAAAAATTCAAAAGTCGAAAACAAATGACACAATTAATTTCACTTCTCCCTCTATTACGATTGATGCGGATTAAATGCAAACAATTAAATCTATTATGTTTTATTTATATAAAAACATAAATCAATTTCAAATTCTATAAAAAAAAAAAAAAAAAAAACGTTGTATCCAATAATATTGTGAAGTATTAAATGAAATGCAAACGTTTAAAAAAAAAAAAGATTGTTTCTATACGATCGCTCGTCAATTAATATAGGTAGGAAGGTATCGTTAGCTAATAAAAATTGTGTTTGTATAAAAAGTAAATTAACAGTTTTAACACAAATTGTATGTTAAATAATAAGAAGCAAAACAATGTATATTTACTTTTGATTATTCGCTATATGCAAAACATTATTAATAATTGAATGGCTCTGATACAAATTATCTCCATTCTATGACCATTACTGTTTTAAAACAATTAATTTAATTTATTACAATTTAAAAATATGATTAAATAAACTATTAATGTATATTGTTAAAATACGCATCTTAATCGTAGCGTTATACGTCCACCTAGTTTAATTTGTAAACAACTAAATGATTAGGAAAGTTCAACCAAACTAAACGACGATAATATCGTTATTGTATAGTATTATCGTACCTATATCTATTATAAATGCATTAAAATTATCCAAACATCAAAAATTCTTCTTAGTTTTTGAAGAAAATAATAAAAATTTTGATTCCTTGTAAATGGATTACCAAATCAATTTTAAATTACTACTTAGAAAGCAATTTTTTTAGATAAACTAGTGATTGATTGATACAATAGTATTATTCTAAGTTCTAAAATATTTCCAATCTTGACAGCCATCGGAAGAAAAATAAAACATATTCTTATTTATTTTATTTCCTATGTATATTATCAAACCAAACAGATCTTAAACTGATTTCATAATTTGTATTGCAGTATAATTTATTTATTTACCTGTCAGTATATAAACAATTAAACAATTCTATAATTATGTAACTTATATGCTTACATTAGTTACCCCTACAAATATGCAATGGTTTTAAATTTATTTTTAAATAAATATTAAATACCTATTGTGAAAGTCAAAGTTATATTAATTATTATTAATTATTACCTAGTAAAAATATATCAGAAATAATATAATTTGTTAATAGTATAATAATATAATACTTATGTGTGAGGGTTAAATATTAAATACTGTAATATTCATTCAATATTGGAAAGCATTTCACCGAACATTTTATCTTGAATGAAATCGCTATTACACTTTAATACAATTTTCGATACACAAACGGCACCTTCATTAAGTTTTGAAAACGGGAGCGACGCGCGTCCTCTCGAAACGTTTCAGCTTTTTACGTGAGAAGTAGAAAATCACGTTTTACTCTTTCAATTAAAACTACTTGGGATAACCGAGATTCACCGGTACTCACTTATTGATTAGTATAGTGAGAGGTTATTTTTTTTATTACTCTCAATATATAGAACCCAATTAGCCTAAAATATTATTACAATCTGCAGCGCATCGAAGGACTGCTGCGCAGGAAAAGGCAATACAAACATAATACATAATATTATATACGCTAGTTTATTGATAAAATATTGTGGGATACTCACATTTAGTAGATTTGATCAAAATATTCCAACGGTATGATCACGTCACTATCTGATTAATACAACTATTTCGAAGCGAAAAAATATAATAATATTAATCGAGTCACGACGGAACACTTTTAAAAAAAAAAAAGAAATCTCTTTTTAATATTCACGTATTATAATGTAATATTATTATAATAATGATGTATAAATCTATAGCTGATAAATTTTATCACGAATATCGCGTGCTACAATCGGACGTAATCACGTAAAACTCGAAAATATATAATAAATGAAAAATCACCGGGGGGAAAAAGTGGAGAAACACTCACCGGTACGAAAACTGATTGAAAAACGAAAGAAATTTTACCGATCAAATAACGGACGAAAACCGAACACGGTGTTGAAATAACAGGAAAAAATTATTTTCGAACGTAATTTGTATAGTCGACGACCGGCCGGTACTGTCGCGAGTGCGCTACACTACACACTGACTGCTACTCTCGAGTACGACCACGACGTGACACCGCCGCCGCCGAGATACAAGCTACACCGCCTGCACATCGTAGACGCACACGCCGTCGGACGCTCTCCGGGCCCCCGGACCTTACCCAAAAATAACTAAATAAATAAAAAATAACAATTTTGCCAGCCTCTACATCGCGGGCGCCTCACTTCAGTTATCGCGTTTTTCCCGACCTTTCCTTTTTGTCTCTCACTGTCTCACTATATGTAGTAGACTTTATGATAATAATATCTCACTAGTTCCCCCCATCCATCTCCATCCATCTATCAACGTAAGTATGATGCAGCAAGGCTGTCTGAACCCCAACCCCTCGACGCATTTAAATTTGCCTACCAACATTATATTATGTTGTATTTTAATTATTATTATTATTATTGTTATTGTTATTTTAATATTGCCAGTTTTGTTTATAGATCTTGTCTATGTTTATCCAATACCGCATCAATTTATGATTATAAATAGTTATAATCATTAAACAACTATAACCTTAAAAATGTCGTGTATGTTTGTCAATTGACGGTCATTGTGTATCGGTTAGATTACTGAATTTTAATTTATAGCCCGCTTTCAAAATAAATTGGGTAGCTTTGCAATAGATGTTCACGTTAAAAAGACATTCAATAAATCGGTTAAATGTTTTTTAAAAAGAATAAAAATCCGTGGATACCTAGGATACCCAAGAAAATTATTGTATTTTTTTTTTAATTGTAAAATAATGCATAAATTAATTTTACGTATCATGATACTGCACGATATACTTGAAAATATGGTAAATTATAATAATATTATTATGCTCAGTGTTTGTAAGGGAAAGTTCATTATGAGACACGTAAGTTTGTCGAAAAACTAGTTATGAAAGATTTTGTCGGCAAATGCTCAACTTATAGTTTTTGTTTTAAAATATTATTTACACGAAAGAGTTCAAATAATAATAATTGTTGATTAATGTAACTCAAATCAATATAAATAACTTTTGTGTTAAAATTTTTAAATTTTATATATAGTGTGATTTATATCATCATAGGTATATTATATTTATTCGGTAAGTCCTGTTATTTAAATAATAAACCACGGTACATTAGTTGGTATTTTACACATTTAAAATATAATGTGGACGCAAAACTATATTATTTATCGTATGACATAATTCAGGTACACGACTAAGCGTGTAGCTTAAAATAATTGTTTTTAATTGTAATAATTGATTAAGTTATTGATATGTATAGTTTCAAGGTACACGATGAAGGATAAACTCTTGGCTTTGGTGTCTCAATGTTTTCTAGTGTTTTCCATCACTCCGAATAAAATCGATTGAATAATTGATAATTATTAATTATTGATTTTGATGAATAATACAATAATGTTTCCGACGAAATTGCACGAATATGTGACACGGTATTGACGCTCCGCTGAAATCTCGTAAAACTACAGTGTAATATTGTAATGTAGTCATATAGATTATAATATCATCTCTAGGTGCCTGTTTACGATTTACCATACTTTTACCAACCCGACATCGGGATACTAACGTATACGTCGTTATTATCACGGCTATAAAAATTGGATTTTATACCGACCTTCAATTCGGTCGAGGAAATTGCAAAATAGCATTCAATTTGTATGAAATGCGAAAAACGAAACCATACGTCGTTATTATTCTAATGGATTTCTTTCCCTTGAATAGTTGACTTTATTTAGATTTTATATCTCCTTTCACCGTCTAGGGTCTAGAATTCTAGATCCTGTGATGTAAATCGTGTAAATACAGTGAAAACTCTTTATAACGAATCTGAAGGGACCAAGAGATTTCTTTCGTTATAGAGAGTTTTCGTAATAGAGATGGTTTATAAAAAACAAAATTTTAATTATTTATATATAAAGGTATGTACCTATTTAATATTATATATCAAACACATCATGGTTTTTACATTATGTATAATATATTTACGTATTATATTAAATTATTATTATTATTATACAAACATATTAAATATAATTTAATTTTTATACTATTATGTACTTTATTTAAAATAATCCGTCATCTTAGTTTGGATTTTTTTATTTTGCCAATATTGTTTTTGTATTTTTCTATGAATTTGTCCCATATTTTGGGATAACTTTGGATCATCTTCATGAAACTGTAAGTACTTTTCTAATAATTTAGCCATTATTGCAGATTATTTTTATAATTTATATATAATAGGTACGATAACACGTAAATTCTATTATGAAACAAAATATTATTTCGTTATTGAGAGTGACTAATACGTTATAGATAATAAATTGACTAATGGGTTATATAGCAAACCAAC
Organism: Chaitophorus viminalis; assembly: GCA_025469195.1. Taxonomy (NCBI): domain Eukaryota; kingdom Metazoa; phylum Arthropoda; class Insecta; order Hemiptera; family Aphididae; genus Chaitophorus; species Chaitophorus viminalis. Next base: position 11,188 of record JAIPRK010000926.1, read on the forward strand.
CATTATTATGTAATGTTTACGTTATGAAGAATTTTTCGTTGGAAAGATTTCCGTTATTAAGAGTTTTAACTGTTTATAATTGTTGTTTCATTGGCATAAAAAATATAACAGTGTATTATGCCAAATTTAGTTTATTTTTACAATTATAAATGAAAATACACAATTTTGTAATATATATATGTAACATTTAATACACTATGAATAGTATGAACGTGAAATGTCCATATTATTATAATTTCTATAATGATTTATAATGTGAATTGTGCACTTATAAAATAAATACAACGAAGCCATAATAATACTTCGGAAAATAATTAATACATATAAATAAATACTATTTATGTATTATAAATTTCGAAAGTAAATATACAATATTATACATCAGACATTCGTTATCAAATCCCGAAAATCGTATAGATTTGGATACATACACAGCAAATACAAATTCAAACAGGTGCCTGTATATAATACGGAAAATTCGTGTTTGAATGAACCAGTTGAAAACATCTCACATCATGGATTTGTCAACAGCTTCTATGAATGTGAATACAAAGAAACAGACATCGGCGTACGTCACCGTCACGTGTTTAGGTTTATATTCAAAGCACAGCAACTTGGGCCACAATATGCCGGTTCACACTTCAGGAGAAAAAATGTATTTATGTGACCGGTGCCCGAAAACATTTTCTCAAAGTGGCAGTCTGAAAAGGCATATGCGAGTTCATACCAGTGAACAACTTTATGTGACCGGTGCCCGAAAACATTTTCTCAAAGTGGCAGTCTGAAAACCCATATGCGAGTCCATACCTGCGAAAAACCTTATTCATGCGAGCTGTGCTCGATGATATTTTCTATGAATCATGGTCTGAAAAAGCATATGCGAGTTCATACCGGGGATAAACCTTATCCATGCGAGTTGTACCCGATGACATTTTCTCGAAATGAAAGTCTGAAAAATCATATGCGAATTCACTGTGTTCACGCGAGCTGTGATAGCACATTACATGGCTAATAATATGTAAATTACAACAAACCATTTTCGTTTGACGTATGTGCCTGCGGTGTCGTCCCGTAAGTAATAATATAGTCACTATCTGCTGAATTTCCATGTACACAAGTGTTTGAAGATGTGTGGACTATTTTCATGCTGCAGTCTATTTAATAAACGTTTCCTTTTTTTTTTTTTTTTTTTATTACATTTACGGCATTTTTATTACTTACTGACAACTATTGTAGAAATAACAATTATATTTTAATGTTTGAATTGAGCTCATAAAACGAGGATGTTTTGTGTTTTCTTCTCCACACGTGACATATTCAGTTAAAGATAATCCCAGCGTTTCCGTAGAATCGTAGGCAAAATGATTAACTTTTTTTATATATGTAGTGCGACGGAAAAAAATCATCGTTGAAAAATCAATATCTATTAATAATTACATACCATTATCAACATAATATTATACATTCATTTGGTTTCTAAACTACCGAAAATATGGTATTTCTGATTTCACAATGGTTTGTACTGTTTTTAGTATAGCTGTAGATAGACGAACGATAGTGTTCGTCAAACGAAACGCTTAACTCAAATGTTTGCAGCCATACATTGACGTACAGTTTTGTAATATACAAGAATGTACAGCGAATATTTGGTAAAATGAATTACGGTATAGTAATGTGAACAGATTTTATAAACTAAATATGTATAAAAATTATGGTTCGTGGTTTATTATTTGATGAACTATGATTACAACAATAACATAAAATAGTACATAGTTAACTGGTAAGGTAACAGCATCATATACTCGTAGGTATGGGTCTACGACAAATGAGCGAAAGAAAAAGATCGAACGTAAATGAGCGAATAAAAATATGGGCAAAAACATATAGAGTGAAAAAATATATAATATAAACGTTTTCGTCTTTAAATATTTTATACCAGCTATGTACCAATTATGTGAAAGTAATTATTGAATAGAAAAATTTGGGTCATTGATGTATTTTTCCTGCATTGAAGTTACTCTGACTGAGATGAAAAAAGCAACCACGGTTTTCGATTTGTGGAAATACTTCTTTAAAAGCATTAATAGAGGCATTTTCAAAATCAGTTAAATAGATTTTGGGTTTAAACTATTTTTTTTTATTTTTATTTTTTTAATAACCTGACATAAGTTGATGATTTTTTTATCGGGAAATAGTGCATATAATGTTGATATACATCTATCATGTTTTAATATGTGTATTGTATAGATTTTATTAAAAATAAGTGAAGCTGATTTGAAAGTACCATCAGAAAACCAGTGATCGGATTCCGACATCAGATCCAAACTATCGGATGTACAAAAAATTATAATTCGTTTGTTTGACAAACCATAGTTATCGATACTGCCATATAAAACAAATTGTTTACCATGAGTATTCAATTTATATTCAATTGGCAATTGGTGTAAATCATCGAGAATTTATGGATTAGGTGGAGCTAAGCAATTTCTTTGTCTCGTTCTTTGAATTGTACATTTCAAGTGTGCGATCTATGGAAGTGCACCAAAAACAATTGGAACTGTAGAAAAAGACGACTCACTTATTATAACTGCAAGATTATCTTGAGTTTCAACGGCACACTTTTTAATATTTTCGACTACTACTTTTGCTTGATTATTAATTATATCGGCAACATGATTATGATCAGAAGGGCCTTTAATAATTTCGTCATGTTTTAAATTAAAAAAGTCCTATACATAATTTGTCTATACATCGCCAATATCCGACATCTTTATGTATTTTTTCTTTCCGATATAAGAAACTATTTAACTGTAGTAAAATTTTTCCTTGTTGTGACTGAATATATTGCATTATGCATACACATTAATAATTCGAACACACTAATATAAGAACTCCGGCGGACGACTAAAATGACAAATTCAACCTAGGTACGACGACAATGACTCAGATAAGACAAATGATCATAAACGTGATCTTATCGAATCGTTATCGTGAACTTTTCGAATCCTAAAATATTTCACTGTAGTTTTACATAATTGGTACATAGCTGGTATAAAATATTTATAGACGAAAACGTTTATATTATATATTTTTTCGCTCTATATGTTTTCGCCCATATTTTTATTCGCTCATTTTGTATTCGTTCTTTTTCATTCGCTCATTTACGTTCGCTCTTTTTCTTTCGCTCATTTGTCGGGATACCGTTGGTATGCATAGTAATAGTAGATGCGTACGCTTATTTTAAATTGTTTTATCGTTTATAAGAAAATCTACAATCTAAACAAAATATTATTACAATATAAGCAGGTCATTGACAAGCGGTGAATAATAAATTATGGATGGTGATTGACAAGTATTGGGAAATTATCCAGCCAGGAGGATGTACACATAAAAACGAATATTATACCTATAATATAGTGTAAAATTAACAGTCAGGAAAAAACGAATTTTGTCCTTTATCCCCTTCATAGCCATAATACATATTATGAATTACTAATAATAATAAGAAAATAAAAAGTGATCAATAAAAATACACAGAAATTAATATAATTGATGCGGGCTACGATATATAGGTTGTAAACTGTTAAACATGTACATAGTAATATAAGCGTATGTATAACGTTTTTGTTCAAACAAAATTAAACTGTAAAATAACGACGAGAAAATAATAGGATAAAACAACAATCGGCTAACTGCGTACATGATGAAAAAAAATCGATTAATTCAGTATTTAAACATCGCGCATCGTTATGAATATCCAACATTTTCACGGTAACAATTTTTTTTCGGAACTTTATATTTTTTTAGGAACCGTATAAATGAATACTTTATACCCTTATAACAACAAGTGTTTCATTATTTTAGCTTTGAATTAATTAATTATATGCGTAACAACATGTATTTTAATAAGATTACGTGATTGTCATTAAATATATTTTTATTTCATTTTGTATAACTAATAAAACTTCCATTTGATGAACAATAACAAATACCATATCGAAATGCATATGCTTCATAGTTAATATACAGTATGTTAATTAATTGGAAAGTCAGTAGTTATTACTCCTAATATAATGCAGATATTGAAGTTCCGTTTTTTTTAACATAATACGTGACTTACAGACCACCTTTTACCACGGTTAAAAAAATCTTAAATTAAAAATCGAAAAAAATTTTGAAAATAGCCACTTTGTAGAATTACTTAAAAGTTACTATGAGAATAAAAAATTTTGACAGCTATTGATTTTTGAATGAATGAAAGCATTTTATATTTTCAAAAAACACAATAAATTGTAAAATCATACGGGTTTTTGATTTTTTTAGTAATTGTATTAATTACTGTTAAACATATTCAATTTCAGCAGCTATTTATGTCCGTATTAATTTAAATTACATTTTAACATTTTAAATTGTATTTATGGATAATGCAGGTACCTAGATTTTTTTTTTAACTTGGTTATTGGTATCATTATTTAGGTAGGTAATTTTAAATATATTAATGCCAATTATAATTTAAATATCACACATTTTAACGTTTTTTCAGATAATTCAAGGTTTAATTTAAATTGAAATGAAATAAAAATGTAATTAAAATTAATATGAACATAAATATCTACTTAAATTGAAGATATTTAACAATAACCAATACGATTATGAAAAAAATCAAAAAACCGTACGATTTTACAATTTGCAGTGTTTTTTTGGAAATAAAATACTCATTCAATCAAAATTCAACCGATTTCAAGTTTTTTATTTTCTCTTAGTAACTCATAAGTAATTCTACAATGTGGCTATTTCAGAAATTTTTGTCAATTTTGAATTTTGGATTTTTTTAACCATGGTAAAAGATGGGCTGTAAGTCACATATTATGTTTAAAAAAACGGAACTCCAATATCTGCATTATATTAGGAGTAATAACTACTGACTTTCCAATTAATAAACATACTGTATAGTTAGTCGTTAGATACCTGCTACAAATTCGGTTCACAAAAAACAATTCTACCGGAGTCTATTCTACTTAACTTTTTAAATATTATAGAATCTTGTCAAAAGTATCGAATACTAGGTACGGGTATTTAACGAAAAAGTCCGTTCACATAATATAATGAAATCTCTATTCGGCAACGATCTGATATAGAAAACTTTTGTTTAACAAATATTCCCCCAAACATGGACAGACAAATACAATATGTGTATATTTTCCGTCTTAATAGGGAACATGCTCCTAGAAACACAAGACTTATTCACCTCGAATGTTTGCAGGAGTAAGAACATTTCCCTTTATAATACATCAATGCTTAGTGAAAACTTTTTTTCGAACAATTATATTTTTCACCTCCTCTCGTGTTCCGAATTCAATTCTAAAGAAAAATGAAACATTTTCTAAAATATTTTCAGGATTTCATTTTTTTCCTCCCATTTTTCTACGAAAATTTGAATAAAAATATTATAATAATGTCATTTTTTTAAACTAGTTTATTCGATAAGAACTCATAAATATTAAATGTTTAAAATGTATATGCCAAAAATATATCACTAAGATTATACACTTCTTATTTTTTTTTTTTTTTTTTATAAACAATTTTTTTTAGAATCTCAATGAACTTGTGAATAATATTATGAACGAATTATATTTTATGTTTGCGTTTTAAGAATATACAATCTTTAGTCCAGTGGGAACGTTAAAATCTAGTCAATATAAGTACAAATGTAACAATTATTACTATTTATAATTCATATCTTGGCGGTGAAAAACGTCTACCTATACATTGTGCCGGTCAGTTCTTTACGAATTTAAAGATCACACACCTGATATACATGTTATTATACTTTTTACGAGTATATTTCTATTTTTAGTAATATAACTATGTATATTATTGTGTTATTGAAAGAATATTATCCTTTGCCCACGGTATGAACTATACTCATACGCCTAGTCAACTTATTCTGCCTCATGAATTATCACTCCATCGCTATAACAGTATTAGTTGATGTTTATATTATAATAATGCATTTAAATTTCAAATACAGTATATTAACAATAACGATTAAAATCCAATAATCAATGTAAACGAAGGCAATTATTTTCATATTTTTTTTTTTTTGTGTGAGTACTTATTTATCAAACCAATAAAAGCAGAACTAAATGTTTATTATAAGCTAAAACATTTAATGTTTAACTTAACCAAAGAAAAATCGTAAGCCTTTTCATCTTTTCCAATTATCTCGAAACCCATATTTACTAACAAACAAGTCTTTCACAGATAAGAAAATAAGAAAATCAGAAATAATTAAGCCCTGGAGTCTATTACGTAAAAAATTCAAACTTGAAAAGATTACATAAATATAGTTTTATATATTTTTATATTAATAATAAATATAATAATAGATTTGCAAATGCAAATTATGTCATAGTCACTGTTTCTTGTATAAAGAATAAACAAAATATTATACATAGTATCATTGTTAAATAATTTGATTAAAACATGTTTATAAAAATTGATTATAGTCAATAATAAGTAAAAGATTAGGTGATTAAAACGATGATTTTTCGTGTATTTGGGTGTAGAGAAACGGTTCTTTTCGCTTTTTGAATCGGCCATCTCGTGTGGGTACTGAATAACTTTTCTCTACAAATTCGATGAAGACGTTTGGTCGCTATTCATTAATAAAACACTCAAAACTGCAGTACTTACGTATTGATAGGGCAGGAGCAGGAGACACTAGATTTTTGAGAAGGCAGTTTTTTGATACAAACATTTAAATGCTTTGGTGGACAAATAAATAAGGAAAACTTTTGATTAATGACATCGTTACTATGTACAGTAGCGGTGAAAACTACCCTGGGTATCAGAGATAACAATTAATATTGAAAACGAGAGAGAGGGTGAGAGAAAGGGCAAGAGAGTAATAAATTATTTAGTTGCACCAAAGCTATAGGAAATAAGTCGTTTATTTTATCTCATTTCATCTTTGCCTTAAATGTATGATCAAAAAAAAAATAAAAATAAGATTTATTTTGATGTGCGCGTAAATGACGGGTTGGTGTATTATATGTTGTTTTAAGTAAACTTTTATTCTAAAAATAAAATATTGTTTATTAAAGTGTACCTAAATAATGAACAGTTTTAGTACTTCACCCATCGACATCACTATAGTAATCGTAAGTACTAAATACTAATATATATATATATATATATATATACATATATCTGTATGTAGGTGTTAGATACCTATATGTAAGTTTTATTATGGGAAAATTCCTTAATATGTTTTAAGTATACCAAATTTTATCATATATTATGGTTTACATAACACACTAATCCAGATTTCGAGTTGATCATTTTTTAAACATCAAACTAATACTATTATAATATAGGTTTCGGTTCAATTAACGTTTTATGCTTCAAACACTTTGTAAACACAATAATTGTAACCATGCAATATATTTATACATTTTTTAATCTTAACATCTTAAGTTTAAAATTATAATAATATAATAATGTGAAATAAAAAATTTTAATTTCGTAATATTTTATACCCCAGGTATTCTGATTTGGATAATTTGGATTTTTCTATTACTTATATTTCACATAATCCTGCATTATAGTATTTATATTATTAGCGTTGAGCAATATTTGGATAAATAGTTGATCATATTTAATATTATACCTATATATATTATATTTAGTTGTGTCGTCCCAAATTATTTATTACTGGCCATATATTTAGTAAAACTTTAGGGTTAACTATGATTTTCTTAATAAGTTAAAAAGTTAAAACATCAGAACCTTCGCAACAATATTAATGATAATATTATACTCGTATACAAATTTCAAATCTAAATGAAGCTATCAGTTACGAATTTTCAAGTTCCCAAACTCATAGCTCACCTGTGTATAGCATTCGATCGCCCTGTAAACTTTGAACATTCAAATTTGAAGTTCCGATTTGTGAGCATATGGGGACTGCTCGCTAATTTCGGTATCACGAAAATTTATCGGAGCGCGTTCGATCAGCGGATGCTGACGGCGTGAGAATGTTATAGTATAAAAATATGCATTTCATACACGAATCGGTTCGCTGGTGATCAATTAAACGCGAGTTTAGAGATGGTGGACGATTCGCTTTGCATTATGAAGCCGGGACCCGGGCTTTCACTCATCAACGTTGAATATTAACTAAACATGTGGTATACACGGTAACTAAATATGCACGAGATTGTTAGTTGACATTTAGTGACAATGTTTTCGATAACGTGACAATAACGAAAACGATAATAATAATACGTCGATGACGATCGATGTAGTACGCGGTATAGTATAGTTGTGGTGATGGGGTGATCAAAATACTCGTTCGCATTGACACGTTTAGCGACGGTAGAGAGAAAATGTCCGATTTCACGAGCGTTCTGTGACGTAAAACATGTCCACAATCAACAGATTGTCTTTTGCTCTAAGACTTCGTGTAATCAACAAATTGTCTCTTATGTGAAAACGTCTAAAGCGACAAATCGTCATTTGTACTAACCCCCCCCTTCTTAGTTCATATCGACAAATTGCCTATTATTTTCAAGTGTCCAAATTGTCCTTGGTAAACCGTTGCAGCAGTTGAGGGGACATACCTACCATCACGAGGGAGTGGTGTTGACAATTCAAAACTTCCTTAAAACCGTCCGGTGGAGTTCTTCTATCAACGTAAAATATAAGTATAGGTAGTACTTACTCGTGGTATAAAATTAAAAAGTCGCTATCCGAATAAATATTTTAGCGGCTAGAAGATATATATTTTTAATCCTAAAATCGTTTTCGATTCTTATGAAATACGCGTATAGGATTATATTATTGGAATCACGTAATATTATACAATACTCGTATGTATTTTATTTTTCTTGGCTTAGGAAGCAAATATAATATTACTCGAACTGACAACTACAGACGAAATGATTGTGTTCTCGACATACGCATATCGGCACCAGTACGTGCAGTATAATCTAACTCTATTGTTTTGGTCTGCAAATAAAACGTTCCGACGATTTTGGAACAAAAATGTTTGTGTTCTTCAAAACAATGAAGCACATAAATAACACAAAAGCGCGTAAGATGATATTTTCCGCCAGAAACAGAAAGTATTCTGCAACATTGGCTCAATGTGGACATGTTATTTTAGAAAACGGATGGTGTTAAACCGTGGACAATAAACGTATACATATGTTACCGGCAAATTGTTGAGTATAGACATTCAATAGGAATCATAGGAATTTTAGAGAATACTCCCTGTACTCTTTGACAATGTATTCAATTTTTAAGTTATTGTAAATAATGTATAGACAATTTTTAGAGCTCTTAGGATGTCTACAGAATACCAATGCAATATTAATTAAAGTCAAATATTCATTAATAATTTTTGCTTATTTTAAAAAAAGACGATACGTCATGACATTTAGAGTTACATAAACAATTTTCTACCCATAAGCATTTTTTTGTTTTAACATTTTGTTTTGCATGCACATTTAACAAAACCGTTCCCGTATAGACTGGTGAGTTTTTATATGGTCCGAAACGCTAACGCATTTTCCATTAAAACTTAGTAACTCATCATGAACAATTTTTGGCAAATTGTAAATGAAGATCTGGAATATAAAAATTTCAACAATCCATCAGGTTTCGATCATGTCGGTTGAATAGATTGCCTACTTGAGGTTCGGTTTCCTATAGGATTCCTAAGTATTATCACTGATTATATAGTGTAAATATAATCAATGGTATCATACAGAATGCCGGATTCATCACTTTTCGTCTTTCCGGTAACATATATAGTATTATATACACGATGCGATACGGTACGAACCGCAAAGTATCGTCGCAGCCTACACGATGAAACATATTATTCTGACGGTGGCGAATTCGCGGTATCCGGAATAAATAGGAATAGATGCATTATTAGGTATACTATATAATAATATATTATGTAACGAAATAGTGGGACGCATAAAACAAACATTGTTAAACTCTTATTTTTTTGTAACAGTGTACGCGAGTCAGCCTAAAGCCCGCATGCTATACGGTTTCCACAATATTTACACTACACGAGTACAGTGTACAATAATTATCGTTTGCATATTATTAAGTTGTTATCAGTATTACATGCGTCGTACGCCCAGGCGTTTCTGTAAGCGCATACAGCGACGACTTGAATTTACACAATAATAATATCTAAGCTTTGGAAATATTCTTTTTTTTATTCTGAAATTCAACTATAAGTCGTAATCACCTGATATACATAAAAGCTTCTTTCTGTTTCCCAAATATATAGGTCAATAACAGTATTTGTGGTTACAAATACTGTTCGGAATACCAATAGGTCAGGATTAATTGAAGTTTTCATTAAAAGCCTTTTATTTTTGGCATAGAATTGACATAAACTCAATATTCTAAGCCCAATGCATAGTAATTATTGTATTCATATTATTATTATTACATATAATAGTACCTATAACTTATATTTTATTCGGGTGTTTTTTCCTTTACTATTATTAATTAGAACAATAGAAAATCTGATTTCAAGTTGTTCTACTATAATAATGTTCGTTTATATATTTAAAATAAAATAATATACTACCTGTAGTATTTATTTATACTTTATCAAACTCAATGATACATAGTTATACAAAACGATACCGGGATTGATAATTTTCAACTGTTTCGTAACATGATCATTTAAAGCTCTAAATCTCTAGAAAACATTTTTGAAAATAAGTACTTAATATTTATAAAATTGCAAAACACGAACAACCAACAAATATTCTTTTAATGGCCAATGTAGAAATATCAGACATGAAAATTGCAGCTAATCATCGAACATATGTAGGTAGTATAAATTCCAATTGAATGCTAATAGGTATATACGAAAATGGAAGAAATAAATTCGAAACCCAATACACCCGACAAGATAATCTGCATGAAATGCTAGGACGAAATGAAAAAACAACTAAGTTTGAAGTTTTATCTAGCAAATATAATATAATGTAATACAGATATTAATCAAATAACAATGAAAACACATTACACGTTGTGTAACTTTTTCTTAAGACAAATTTAAAAAAAAATAATAATATTATTACACACTTTTTTATTTGAAATGTTTTATAAACTAAGGAAATATTTACAATTTATATTATACAACAATATTGCAATTCAATTTAACAATTTAAAAATGCTCATAACTCGCTTCAAAAATATAATATCACAAAAAAAAACAGTAACAGTAAAAAATAACTGATACAATTCATCAATTCTAACTAGCTGTCTTCTATTTTAAAGATATGACGATAATATAGATAAAACAATTTTACAAATACTCCAATGCTCCAACTTCTTTTGTAAAATATTATGGTTGACTGGGTCAAAAGCTTTTCCTAAGTCAACATTCCTAAAACTTTATTGCCTTTATCCAAACTTGAATGAATGCAATTCGAAGCTTGCATCTCTAAATATCTCTACATATATAAATGGAAGCAACTGTAGCTATTTTTAATAATAAAACAAATTAGGTTACAACCGAAAATGATCCATCTCTGTTCCACTTCGTTAAAACTACCTTTGACTTCTGAGTCGGATATATTATAACTAGACCACGGATTATATGCATTGAAAAAACTATATTATATGCATGCAAATATGTAGCATAAATTAATACTGAAATATGCATAGAATATGTTAAAATATGCACTAAAAATGAAACTTTTATTTTCAAAGGCCACATATGATTTGCTGTATATATTGTACATATATGCTGGAAAATTTGAAACTTCTTTGAACACGCCACTTTTTTCTCACAAATCTGACAGTACACAACCGGAATGGTCCGTAGTAAACGTGTCAATATTCATTTATCCAACCCCGACTACGAGTATTTTTAATGGGAGGCATTTTATAAAATAAATTAATACTTCACCACGTTTTAATCAATCACAGGAATGATACTGAACAGTAAACACAAAAAGATATATGAATTGATTTTATTCGAGCATCTTATCGATGATATAAAAAGATATATAAATAATAAATAATAAATTGCTGTAGAAATTCGTCCAATCAATTAATATGATCAGTGGCGTATTTTCAAATTTTTTATGAGGTGTCTAAAAAATAGTTAAAAAAAGTGAATATACATAAAATAATGTTCTCTGTACCTATAGTGCAAGTAATATGTGACTTTTTGTGACTTTATGTGACTTTTGTACCTATTTCAACCACTTGTTGATTTGCAAAATAAAATATTATTATTATTATTTATTTTCTTCTGGGGGAGTCTCGACCCCCTCCCAAAAAATACGCCACTGAGTCGGTTGATATAAAGTATATGTTTTAAAATAATTAATCAGTGTGTTTTTCGTATAAAAATATGATTATATGCAATTTATATCATGAATCAATAAAATATGCATAACTGATAAAAAAGACGATTATAGGCAATTCCATATGCATATATGCAAATACATATAATCCGCGGTCTAATTACAACAGCTGATCAAATAAGACGTAGTAGATACTTGGTGAATAACTTGAGATTGGATGTTTTTAAAGTTTTAAATAACAATGCGGATATCATTCAACACTCCATCTTACAGTAAGTAAAAGTAAAAACTCTACTCGGCCAAAGTTATGCTACTTACAAGCAATTTCCAAATTAACAACCAGTACTGAAGCACGTGGATTAATGCAAATTGGAGCGATCATCACAGATAGCTAGTTTACATAGTTACCTTAAAAAAACAATTATTATATGAAACCATATACCTAATAGAAAAAGTGGTTTAAGTCAAACACGAAAAACATAGCAAACGAGCACAGTCCCGTCGAAATATGCAGTCATATTGAATGATTATCGCAAGTTTATAACGATCATTTTTTAACATTATTATCCGAAATAAACCTAATCTCTATAAAACTCGTGTTGATTTCTAATACTGAACAATACTAATCAACACATTTTTTATGTTTCCAATAATATAATAAAATTACGTGATTTTAACATCAATAACACCATGCGAATAAATAAATTCGAATAAAAAAAGTAATAATAAAACAAGTTTCAATAAGTAAAATATATTTTTTACCATCAAACATTATTCCAAACGGATCAAACGTGACCTACTGTATTATAACATAATAGGTATCACGTATGTGTACGTCTTACACAACTTTTTTTAAGTGCTACATTTTTAGTTTCGTATAAGTTGTCTATCCATTCACTTATATCCGTCAACGGCGTTGTCACGTTATTTGTCATCTACACAGATATTTCAGAATAGACAAAAAAATTCAATAAATTAATACGTAGTATCAAATAAGTAAAACGCATTATAGAATAGTTCGCGCGAGTGAACATTGCAGATTTTCTAGAATCTAGATCAACAACGTTTTCAAATTGAAAAAATAACATTTATATTTTATATCTTACGTATGTTTATCACAATAAATTAAATCGAATTCGATGACCGAAGACCACATGTTATGTTGTATAAGAAATACATTTTATGGATACTATCGTTGTTACATTTTTTACTGTTGCGTAAAACAGCATTTATAAAAAAAAAAAAAACCTCAAAATAATACGCAAAAACATCATATAATACCACTGCATAGATAATGAAATGGAGTGGAGTATGGATGTTATAAGTTTTACGAATATACAACGTCATCATTTTAACGATGTTGGCGTTTAACATGGTTATGTTTTAAATTCTGCCAGCACATTAAATACGTTTATTATCGCGTAATTATGTGAATAAATTTAAAATGACTGAACCTTTCGGTTGGTACTATTTATATTTTCGCAAAACAATCGACGCAGGTCATTGCGACATCATTGCGATCATCCGATCAGACGGTTAGTTTTTGATACAACTTTGTCTAAACATTTTGAATGGAGCTATCGACCGACCTGAATTATTACAAAAAGTTGGACGTAAAGTTTCCTCCTTCAATTATTCTAGAAGTAATCTTTCTTTTACTATTCCTTAGTCAAATAAAAACTATTAAATTTATTAATCCAGTGTGCCATCTACCAATTATATGCAATCAAATCAATAATTTTGATCCTTTTTCTTTTTTAGTTTATGCTGAAAACATATATTTATAATAACAAATAATTAATGTATACCTATCATTTTTTTAGTTAATCAATACTCTTTGTTTAATATTCATATTTAATGTGCTTTCCAGTTTACCCCTTGGGGTGTTGTTATTTATTGATTTACAACAATAAATAAACTATTATTATTACTAAACTATACGACGTAGGTAACCACACATATTATGCGACAGAGAAATGCGACATCCACCCACGTGTATTATTAGCGTTCACTATCGCGCTATAGTGTGTAATAAGTATTTTTGAATTTTCCGTAATTTGATTAATTATTGTTCACTTTTTAATAAATTTTCATAACCCCCCAAATAAAAAGTCCTAAATATGCCTCTAAATTCGTACGATCCCATCTACTGAATAATCATGGGTTATATTATATTATAGATTATATATTTATAATCTGGTCATTGGTTTTCAATGGCTGCTAAAAATGCTTATATTATATCATTAAGGGTTATCTTAATTATGAAGTCCGTTCGAAATAAAACACATTAGAACAAAAAGATTATTGGATCTACCCACATTATACGAGTACGTTTTTTACGTAAATTTATTTTTATAGTACTTTTATTTCCATTCCAACGTAACGAACAATCACAACCATAATATGATGTGTATATTTCTTTTTAAAAACGAAATAATATTTTGTCAAAATGTTGACGGTATATTAGGATTTCTCTTTCTGAGGGCGGCAACTTTTCGTTTTCGTCCCTGCACATAGTAAGATATTATATTACTATGTGTTTCAAGCAATCGTTAAAGATTCATGGGGTACAATCGATGCAGATGATACACAAGCTCGGTAAACAGCAGGCCGATGGAGAGTTCAATTATTTATGAGGAGGGATGGGGGAGAGAGGCGTAAGGCTTCGCAAAACTTGAACGGTTAATTGTTTCCAAATCTTCAGCGCGTTTGTCAACGTTACGTGTACAATAATATTGTTTTATCATCTATCAATTTCCATGTTGCCTTATAACACAATAAGGCATTATAATATGATATAGAGTACCTACAACAACAATGACATTATAACTAGACAGGAGCGCTTTGTTTGGCTAGCACTCCGTATTGATAATCGATAATGGTAATATTGTGTTTAAAATCTTATATCAGTAAATTCTGTTGGATAGTATGGTAATAGAGAATGATACTAAAAATAAATAACACTATAATAAGTTATAACTAATAATATACTCAATATACATATAACTAGTAATATAATAACATTGATTTTATAACATACGGATACACTATTCTTAATAAATAGTTTTAAAGTTGATAGTTGCCACGTAGAAACAACATAAGTCTTACATTACGCTGTTATTATAAAATTAAATGCAAACCATTACAGCAGTAGTGGCTGCGTCCACATAGCAGCAATCAATTGTTACAATTGTAAAAAATAATATAAATAAATAATAAAATAAATAATAATTATCAGTACGTAATCCTATGTACAATTATGTGGTTTTAGCTGAACATCGTCATTGATTTTGTCCATGTTTAATATTTACTAGCTAAATTAATCGGCCGTGCCAGGGAGATATTTTACGTTTTTATCGATTATAAATATAAAAATTTCAATGAAAAAAACAAAATCAAGTGAAGTTGAAAATGGTGCGCATAATTGTCATATACTCAAATGATATTTATTTATATCAAATTATTATTTTACATAATATACCTCAAACTGTAATCATTAAACTGAACATTATATTAAACAAAATACAATATTTCCTATATAAGTAAACAAAATGTGAAATAATTTATAAGTATAACCCAGCTCAAAATCTAAAATTGTTTTGACCATTTAAAATACGATTTTTGTAAAATCTATTTTTATTGCGCCTATACAATATATTATTAGTAACGAGCGTGTATTCCATGAAAACTTCATAATAATGCGACTCCAGTTTAACTATTTCACTATTGTAGTTTTGGATGTATGCTGCTCAATCAGTGAGTCAGTGCATTTATATTTTAATTGCAAACATACTATAATATTTGTAGATTAAAAATCGAAATGAATGAAGGAACAATAATTTACGGATTCGTAAGAAACAAAACGATCACTTAATATAATAATATCCTGACCACCCACTTCTGGATCATGTGTACCGAGTGTTCGTTGTATCAAAGATCTGGATCCCTCGATACGTAATTTTATTTCCTTCAGTGTTTGCATTTATTTCGTACATTCCATCTCACACGCCGTTCAACCCGACCCGTTATGATGAACGGCATCGCGAAGAAATAAACAATAGCCGAGAAAATGTCAAATCGACTGCATACGTGCGTTGTCGTGAGTATATTTTTCATACTTGTATAAAATAATATTAACAATACGAGTATAATACCGAATATACGTTATAATATAATGCAGTCGATACTCGCGAGTATTTACGAAATGTGATAAATTAAGATCTCTTGGCGGTCCACGCGTGTTTTGGAGACTCCACTGGAATCGAAATTACTCAATGGAACATTAACACAAGCCAATGCTCATGGAACGTGATTTGTAGTCGGGTTAATGAAGATCTTTTATGGTCCGATGACGCCAATGTATTTTAGTCGATTTCTCCTTTTCATCGCGCCGTTAGGTATTGTTTAAGTATTGTTTTATATTGTGTAGAGGTGTCTGTCCGCTCCCTTCTATACGCACCCTCTGGAAATTTATCTACATCTATTCACTGCCTATGATCGCTTGGACTTAAGGAAATAAAAAACCAATTGTATTCGGGGCTTTCATTAGCTGGCTTAAACATTTCAACGTGTCTGGTACCATTATACATGAGTGTATAAAAATAAAATGGAAAGCTTATCGAAATATTGGCATCTGCCGAAAAAGCATAAATATATTTTCGGTAATATCGTTACCCACTTGGTATAATATAATATTACGAGGATTCTAAATATGAATTATTTCAAATGAAACATTTAAATTTAACAACATTAATCGAATATAATATGTCGTGAAGTATTGATTTTTTCTTATTCCTAATTGCTTAAGAAAATAATTGCAAGTGCATAACGGTACTTTAAGTTTAACATTATAAAAAAAATGATTTTTACTACTGGAAAACGTATATAAATTACAATAATTTAGAGTGACCATTTTAATATAAAAAATATGGGACAAAAAATTGTTGGTTTGCTCTAAAATGTTCACATATTTTTTTTTAATAATTATTGAATTTTACAGCTACAATTTAAACAATATTTCTAACTTGAGTTTAACATTTTTTAGTATTTTATTACTCAGAATTTGTTTCTGTTACCTTTTATTTATAGCTTTGGTTTCAAATTTTAAATGTCCGAGTAAAAATATTTTATAGATACTTGCTTCGTAAACCGATTTTTTCCAAATATCATAAAAATATTAGAACTAAAATGAGACCGCATATTCTAAAAATGGGATAGAAGACTTCGAAGTTTATCGGGACACCGGGACATGATGATAAAAAAGGGACAATTCTGTTTTAAGCGGTACATACAGGCAACATTCTAATTGTTGTTCTTTGGTTGGATTCTGTTTTTTTTATTAACTGAATGGGAAAAATAATGGTTGCACTATTAATAGAAACTAAAATAAAAATGACTTGGTGATTGTTATTAACAATTAAATGTATTCTAGGTTTAAATTATTAATTTAATATTACTAAATTTGTGTAGGCGCTCAAAATGAATCACCTATGTTAATCAACAAAATCATAAAAAGGAAAATATATATTTTAATGAAATTTTCAAATACAAAATAATATTAATAAATATTATTAATAAAATTCCTACAAAAAAAAATGTCTACGATTCAAAATACATTACATTTTCGCTGTGTTGAAAATATTAATCATTTTTCCGGAATAAATATCCCTAAACGTGTATTAAAATATCTCCGATTGGATAATAAATTCCGACAGATGTATTAGTGTCGATAAACTTGATTAATTGATAACGGTTTAAACGAACGCAAATAAGATGAGTTATGTTATAAACATATTATACTCAATAATAAGAAAATTATCATTCGGGATTAACTGCTCGAGAAGACAAACACTATGAAGTATTAATGTTAATTTTATTAGTTCATAATATACAAGACCTTTCGCCGTGTTAATATATGCGTTATTGATACAAGCGAACATTTAATTACCCAAATGACGTTAATTAATTATCTTTAAGCATTGTGCATGTAAGTTTCATCAGAACGGATTAAAATTTTACATGAATAAGAGATATAATCATTTTATTTGGTAAGTACATATCATTTGAGCTAATTGAACACTACATAATATGATAGAAGTTATAATTGAATACAATGTTTATCTAGTATTATCGACTTTAATTTATTCCAAAACTACATTATGTTATAGTTACTCAACAATATTTTTTTCTCTTTCAAGAAACTATGGTTTCAAATGGACTAACCAATAGTTTTACTAAATGGCTTTCCAAATTTACTGAATACTATATTTTTCTAATTTATTTTATGTTAGCCTGTGTCCTAAATTAATATTTTCAACTATTGTCAGCCTTCAAACAAATCAACAACACAAATCGTACGCAATTTATCAGATACTTAAAACATGTTAGTTACTTCACTGTGTTTACTTCATGTTTTGTAAAAAGACGCTGTGGCAGAGATAATCTAGTATTAACTTGGTAAATTATTTTAAAGCAAGTGGTAAAACTACAAGGTATGTATGTATGTATATATATATATATGTATATATTAAAAAAAATACAGATTATAAGTTTATTTATCAGAAAAAAAAATATATTATTTAATAAATATAAAACACTAGATTTCAACTAGAACTTGAAACCACTTCAGAATTAACTGATTTTTTATTTTATTTTTTATATTTTATTCGTTCTACAATATACCGCGAAGTTTGTTTAACACTTCGAACAGATATTGTAAAACTGTCGCTGTGTACGGGGTACAGTAAATTGGTCATGATAAAATTTGTCGTCTGAAATTGGTCTTTTTGTAAATTGGTCGTTAGGTGAATTGGTCATTTGGTAAATTAGTCGTTTGCTATATAATATGTATTTTATGTAAAAAAAAAATTTGGTCATAATTTTGAATTTAATTTATGTGACAATAATTATAAGTTATCAGCTATCCCAGATATATATTCATCAAATGTTGTATTATTAAACGTTTTACATATTGTATTTATCCTCTCAGCGGTGTCATTATATTTCTTTCGTTTTCTAGGGGTTTCTGCTCCAGTGCAATATTGAACCATTTTCAGACGGTTTAGTTTTTTTCTTTTTGTAGGGCTCTTATAAATTTTCAAATGCTAGGGTGAATAGCATTTAATATGGATGAAAAACTATTATGCCATCCTTCTACAGAATTATTAGTGTTTGGAAGGTTGTATTCATCAACATAGCAATTCCAAATTGTAATTTAAAATTTTGGATTTTTCCTTTTCCCATTCCTGTCCATTTTACCGACCCACGTTTCTTCAAAATAGTCAAGTAATCTCGATAAATCAGATTCTAGTTCCCATAACGTTTTTAACCAGTATTCACGTTTCGCGACGAAAATATACTACGACTATTTTACCAAACGACCAATTTCAGACGACAAATTTTACCACGACCAATTGTATACGACTAATTGACGTAGACTCCTGTGTACCTATCTACCTTACATTGTGTCCTCGAACTTACTATTATTAATACACTTAAATCACTTAATACTTGATACTTCATTTTAAATACACGTTTCGTTTAAACAAACTTTCGCGCATTCATTTCTTTTGCCTTAAAGTATACACTTGAAAATGTTCAAGGATGCATTACGGTGTCCACATTTCATGTATATATACTATATAGACATGTAGTTGTATTTGTTCTGGGATTATTGTTGAAAACTTAGTTTTTCAAATTATATAACAAATCGTAACATCGTAACTTCGTTACATCGTTCCTAGGAAATTAAATACACTACCACTATTGATATATGATACGTACTATATTCAAACACGTACAGCTCCAAATAACTAGCTAAAAATCAAAACGTTATCATCAGTTTTTACTTTGATACGTTTTCTAGTACTTATATATTAGTATATATTGTCAGTTTTTCTCTGTTGATTCGATTTTCTAGAAAAGAGTTACACTTACAGTTCACACTCATTAGTCATTGCCTACTAATTACTACCCGTTTCTTATCTAAATAACAGCCCTGAATGACCAATTGTTATTTATGTTTATCTAGAACGCGTGAGTGTACTCAGAAGAAAAACAAAAACAGTAATATTATTTTAATTTTGTTCCGTGTTAATACATCGGAGTGTTTAAACGCGGCTATTTGTTATTCTAGAGAAAAGAAAACCGTTGTCTATAATTGAAGACTTTGCCGTGACAAATGCGTCAATTATTTACAAAATAAATACATAAAAAATAAAAAGAAAAAAGAACTCCGTTTGCCCGTCACATTATTACTGTTTAACGAGAACAGTTGCAGGGAGAACAATTCTACATTTTGCCTCGTTTTCAAGTAATCGTGTTTCGACGGTCACGGCTGACACTATCATTATATAAACTGCAGTGCAGTCCGTGTGGTAACTTGTTAAAGTCGTATGCAAATTAAACTAAAACAACACCAATGTCAACGCTGTGAGTGAAGCGGCAGCTGCATTAAATTTAAGAGCGTGATGGAAATCAAACGGACAAAAAATACGGGCGTGTATATACTTACTACGAAAATGGTATTTTGTGTCGAACGGTGAATAGTACAAATAAAAATAAACATCTCATTAAATAAAGCAATTCTTGTTTTCGCATTCGATTCACTTTTAATGAGAACAAATTTCAAGAACACACCCTGGGGATGACTTAAGATTTAAATTGTGTTTATCAATAGACTTAAAGGAATTGCCGTGTACAAATATATTATTACGATATGAAGAATGTCGCACTGCTTTAAAATGTCAACAAAAACGTACCAGTGCTTATTATCTCACGTATTATCTCAGTTGATCGATCGAATTTATTAATATAAATCAAAACGACGGCAGATAATTATAGTTATTAAAATTATTCAAATGACAAACGTCAAAAGGTATAGAACTGTAAATGAAAAATGTAGTAGGTACCTCTCGTTGGTTTTATTCAATTTCTTCGGTGATGGTTTAATCTTGTCTACGCAAAAATTAGCAGATTATACATAGCGGGACGAGTACTTGAAACGCAACAATACTAAATACGTGTAACGGTTCGCGTTCAATGAATGTTCGATGTATAATAAAATAGTTTGTATAAAATATGATATTGTATTAACCATATAAATCCTTAGAAAAATTAAATTCAATAAAATAAATGTTTTATTCGATTTGTATTATCAATAAAATAAAAATAAAAACTTTTTCGTTCGGCTACAGTTGTAAATGTTAAATGATCGATTCTCGCCAGCTGCAGCAGCAGTTGTTCACTTCACCGATGATTAGATACAAATAATTTAACGCGTTCGAAAAGATTCACTCGACACAGTGGCAGCGTTCAAACTGTCAATATTCTGTTTTCAGCTTACAGCGTAAAATTGATGCTGAATTGATAATACCGTTTGTCCACCGTTTTTTTTTTTTTTGTGTGTTTCCTTTTTCTACTTGTGTACGCTTTACGCGAAATGATGTTCGCCGGCAAAGGAGCCATGTCAACGCGTCATTCATTTGATCCCGCAGAGAAAGTATCCGAATTTCTTATTTCACTTATTTTCTGTTTTGACAAAATCGAATTCCCATTACTGAACACGGAACAATCTGTGGAGCTTGAAAGATCCTCCGTTCTACGATTCATAATGAATTTCTCGACATGCTTACGATACTTATACCGTGCGCAGCGCACTTCTGTATCAGAGCACATGCTGTTGCGACGAGATATTTTTTACTAATTATACAATATATTATGGTGTATTTAGTTGAATGTTTAAATGTTTTATTTTAACGAGCAAAAAAAAATTTCAAATTCTTATTTCGAATGGGGAATATATTTTTCTGTGAACGCACATCGAGTATCCTGTACAAGTTATATCGGTTGATTAATTAAAAAATACTCGACATTTAGATCGAGTGTTATAGAGATACGTGTGGTAAAACTGTAGTGCGCTCATCTAAACATGTCAATGATTAAAAATAATTAACCACTTGTTCTATGTTCGTTTTATATATACGCATTGATGTTCTCGAAAAAACTGTCTGCTTCAGAATATAAAACTAAAGATAAATACTACTAATTTCGGAAAATATATAAAAACTCAATCAATTACATTGATAAAAAAATAATAATAATATATTAATGATTTTGAAGTGTATACATTTTATTTATTTTTTCCAAACACAATTCAATTTAAAAAATATCTATCACTTTTTACTATGAAAATATGACCCTGTATATAATATGTTCATTCATACCGCAAATCATAAATATTAATGCGAATCAGTAACCTTGAATTTAGGTATATGAGAGTTGAATCTTGAGTGTGATGCACGAATACGTTTACATTTACAATGTATGGTTAATTACAATATCTTTATCGGTACGTACTTTATACTCACGCATTAAATTATTATTATGTCCGTCTCGAACCAAAATCCAATGAAGCTATCGGTTGTATTTTCAATTATTTCAATGATTCTCCACGTGTTGTTTTTATTATTAAAATTTAAAACAAAAAATAGTTATACACCCATTAATCATCCGAAGCGTCCGTTTCGTTTTGTTTTGATTACCCGAAGCAAGATCTACGCGTTTTAAATAACCTCGTAATTTTGTTATTTTGTTTAATTGTTTTCTCATGATACGAACGTTCCGTAGAATGGCCGAATAAAGTCGAAATGTTATAAAATCAATGTCGTTGTATTTTTATGAGAACGAATTACAACTGTTCTATATTCGACATTTTGTTTTCAAGACAAAACATGCGTCATGTATTCGTATACTATCGAGTCATATACTTGGTATAAAGTTATAATCGTTATTGAACTTATTTCCTGAAAAAAGCGTAAGTGATAAACTAATAAACCATGTAATTAAAAAGAAGAAACCAATAATATTCATTCAAAAGAAAATACCAAAAGTTGAGCACTTACATAAGCAGATGAAATTTGTCACTGCGAAACGCCATGCTTTTTAATTTTTTTCCGTTAATAATTTCAAAAAATATTAGAAAATCTTACACATACTTACTCATTTTGCTCCTTCGGTTTGCTGGAAATCAATAATACTCAATAGTAGGTATATAATACGTAAATAAATTACGAATTATTTAAAAATCACTGTTGTATTCATTTATTTTTGTCTCGTTCTAAGTACTATAGAATATTCTGCAATAATTGTAAGATCAATTAAGCGTTATCGGCATTGACGGAAAAAGATATTAGTATATTAATGGCAAGTTGCTCCTGGCGGAAGCGAAAACACTAGTTTTCGGCCGTTGCAACATCTGAAATCACGCTTAAATATCAATGACGATTGTAACAGTCATGTGAAAATGTTATAACCGTTCTAGGTACATTGCGTACGTCGTATTACGACGGTCGAAGTATCTATAACTATTATATTTGTGGCCAATATAATCTTCGCCCAAAAGCGTGAGTTTCTGTTTCGACGATACTATTTTATAATATTTGATCCGATTAATTTTATTGAAAAATGATTAAACGTGTTCGCAGTCAGTCAATACCAGAAGCCCTGTTCTGAACAGTTCTCGTATGTAAAAACCGCTTTTTATCCGTATACCGTAGTATTCGTATATGTGTACGTACGGATCAATTATGCGCATTTCCGTGTGAAGTCTAGAGAAGGCTAATATGTACATCATACGAAAGCCATTTTTTAAACTACGAAAAATGTACATTCTGCACGGATGGTAATCGTAGTACAGATAAGTTATAACGAAACGTCCGTATGATGTTTTAAAATACCATTTATACGAATGATTGGTATATGAACGATTCTAACGTACGGTTTCCGATTCGTACGCCGCCGCGCCGTTCAGAATAGGGCCTGAGATTATTTAAATCCATCGATCACGTGAAATATTGTCATCTCATATAACTGCATGGGCGATAATGCTGTGCGATGTGTGTGCTGAAAAACGTTTTGCTGGGCAAGCAAACAACTTATTCATGACGAGCTGCGTATTAGGTATTATAACGAAAATGTGTTTTTGTTGTTTGTTCAAATTGTGACGATAAAAAATAAGGATATTTTCTCGGGGGGAAAAAAAATAGATTGTTCCGGGTCTTCCGGCCATATTCATTTGACCTTATGCAAATGTCCGCGTACGAAATTGCATCGAGCAAAAGAGATTTCCATCGACGCGTGCCGTCGTCTTCGTCTTCGTCCCCGCATTAACATAATACAATAAATGCGCGCGCGACGGGAAACGAGTCGATGATTTTTAAACGAAATGTTACGCAAATCATGATATTATAACGTAACGGTACGTTACACGCCACACGCCGAAATGCACAAAACAATAATACCATTATCATGTAGAGTTTAGCATAGCATTCGATCAAGCCGGCGCGACGCGTAACCTTGACTACTATATAAGTATTCGAAATGTCTTGGTACGAGAAGTCTTCGTACGGACATCGCGACTCATTCGTGAAATGGAAATCGACACCAAGAAACCCGAAGTCGAGTACAAGCACGTGAGTACTTGATTATGTACATTTTAAACCAACAACACATACACATAATATAGACGCACGCACGCACATATTATATCAGTGGTGTATTTTAACATTTTTTGCGGGGGCAGGTGTGTATGTATAATATTAATTATAACACCTATTTCATCGTTTATAACAATTATGTACCATGTTCCGTAATTTGGTAGGTGGGGGTGGATGAATAGATTTTCGGGATGTAATTAAAAAAAAATAATACAAGTTAAGTTATAACAAGCGTTGGCACAGATTTTGAGTATGATTTTCATTTTACGGATATCGCAGCATAACAAATATCTACTGTATTATAATTAATATACAACTTACAAACATTTTTATACAGATTATTAGTGCCAATATTTGTATACATTTGCATGTTTTTATCAAAACAATATCTAGTTCATATAAATATTTATTTCCTAACCTAACGATGTAAATAATTGTATTTAGATTTTTTTTTAGAATTTTTGCATTTTAAGATTTTGTAAATTTTTAATGGATTTTTGACTAAACAAATCGAGAATTGAAAAATTATTTTTATAAAAATTATAAATATCAGCATTCAGGTAATCTGACAATATATGATAGATAGCCGTGTTTTATTACCACACTTATTTCAATTTTTCTATCAATGCTGAATGAATCTATGAAAAATATGTTTATTACTTATGCACGAAACAATATTCATAACCCTAGAGATTAGAGAGGTATATGACCATACTGAAATCTCTCCCAAAATCTGTGTAAACACGCCACTGACACACGATAAAATATTGTCGAATTGTTTCAGGCTCTTGAGTTTGCTACAGACCCGCCGCTCACAGATGCGCTTGCTCATCTGTGGGCGGCTGTTCGAAAACTCGGAGAGGAGTCCATAAAGTGCGTCGATGACGAGAACTCGCTAACACGTGTCATGGACAATTATCGGCAACTTATGCCGGAAATAAAACAATCCATAGTGTTGGAACAAAAAACGATGGAAAGTCTAAAAGAGGTTGGAAAAATTACTTTTTTTTCCTCTCGATTTCCTAACATATTATACTCGCGTAAACATTTCAACAGGAGTTAAACTCTGCACATCGTACGTTGGATGCTTCAAATCTACGGGAGCAAATAATCCAAGAGTCAAATGATAATTTATTAGCACAGATAAAGACTTTAAAAAACGAATTGGACGTGAAAAATAAACAAATGGAAGAAGAAAGCTTGTAATCTTGTCTTCCTAAAAGTTTCTTTTCGTAAGTTTCTATTACATTTTTTTTTTTCTTCAGATTTTCTTCGATGGGCCAAGGTGATACGAGTCAGTTAGAACTGACAAGAACAAAGCGGGAACTGACTAGAGTGGATGCTGAAAACAAACGTCTTGATAAGCTCTGTGAATCGTTGAAAAAAGAACTAGACGCGGCCCAGTACAACGTCAGAGATCTCGAAGCCGACTTAGCTGTAAGAATACGTTGACAAATTCCATATTCCATAATAACAATTTTGTCAGTAATTATTTTCCGTATTATTTACAAGGCTCAAAGTAATAACCTTGTAAAAGAAATAAAGACCAAGGAAAAATTGGAGGATTGTATAAAAAGTGATCACGATCAAATGGAAAAAATCAAATCCGAACTAGGTACAATCAAGAACAATTTCAAAAAATCTGAAACAAATATGGAAAAACTCACGGAAACATTAAAAGACCTAAAAGTAATGTTAAATCTACAGTTTTTTTCTGAAAACGTTTTACCTGTGTTATTTATATCATTTCGTTTTTTGGCGTTAGATAGCGAACAATAACTTGAACACGAAAAACACGTTTTACGACAAGCAGATTAAAAAACTCAACAGAGAATTAAAAATTAAAACTGAACTGAGAGCAGAAAATATGAGAGAAATAAATAGACTTCAAGATAAAATAAATGTACGTTAATCGCATCATTAATATTAACTAACTAAAAAAAACTGTCCTTGTAAAAGTATAATATTTATGTTTTGTTATTATTTTGCTTAAAAAATAGTTTCAAGAAAATGAGCTGCTTAGAGTACAGTCCGAACTCACACGTTTAATTGCAACCAACGAAATGTCGGTCAGAAAGCGACAAGACATTGTGGAGGAAATGGAAAAAATTGTGGAGAGGAAAAAAAACGCTGAAAATGATATAGCTACTTTAGAACGAAATCTAAACTCGTTACAAGTAGAAAATAATAAACTTAGAAGTGCGTTGGAGCTATCAGAAAGAGAAAAAAAATTACTTGAAAAAAACATGGTTAAAGTCAATGGTAAATCATTACACGTCTCACCTTTTTAATAGTTTTTATTTTAATTGATATCGTTCTGTCGTAGAACAAATAATCACATACATCGAAAAAATGAATATCAAAGAGTCGGCATTCCGTGTTTTGGAAACAGAATTTAGCGATGCACAAAAGTATATCGATAAATTAAACCAAGAGAAAGCTACGCTAAAAAAAAATACAGAAAAGTAACAAATACTGCGTGTTTAGAAAAATGCTTAAATAAAAGTTTTCTACTTACATGCTTGTGTGCACATAGGTTACACCAGGAAATCGTAACACTAAAACACAAAATGCACGAAGACTCGGTTAACTTGAACCGTAAAGATTTAGAAGTACAACAATTGAAAAAAGAAGTCAATCATTGGAGTGATAAGTTGAAAGAACAAGATCACGACTTGCACACAATAAAATCGGAAAAAAATCTTTTTTCCAAAAATTTGACGGAGGTTAAAGTTTGTGTTCTGAAAATAACACAATTGAAAACGGCATTTTATTAATTCTATTTGTCTTCAGGACGAAAAGGACGAAATGAGAGAGAAAATAAAAATGATCGCACAACAGCTCGAACAGCAAAAAGAATATGTAGCGTACAAAGAAGTGCAGCTGACGAAAAACGACACAGGTAAATTCACCGTCGAAGAAAATAAATAATCTAATGAAAACGATGTTTTATTAAAACAACATGTTAAATATTGTTTCAGTTTTAAGGCAAACGGAAAAAGAACTGCAAAAATGTCAACAGGAAATCGATGAATTCGAGACCAAAGTTGAAGAAATGTCAAATTTATTAAAGAAGAAAAATGAAGACGAAAAGTCGATGACTGCAACATTAAAAATATTGCAAAAAAAAATAGAGAAACTTCAGAAACAGAATGATGAAGTGAGTGTTATCCTTTATCCCTACTTTTTTTCTACGTTTTTAATTTTTTTTATTTTCGTTCGTCTCACAAATGACAGATGCCTACTGAAATTTATAAATAAGAGCATTGTTTCCATTGCATTAAGTTGAACACTTTATATATAGTATACGTTTTAACGTTGTTAAATTTTACATTTTAATGCAGGCCAACAAAGACAAAAACAAACTCGTAAATCAAATGAATTCGCGCAACGAAGAATTATTAAAACAGAAAGATGTTAATGACATATTAAGGACAACTTTGGGCAAAGGAGAAGTGGAGTACAACAAAAGGATCGAGGACATTAGATTGCTGAAATTGGAAGTGAAGCGTTTGAGGTGATCAAATGTTATTATTTTAACCGTTAAAAACAGTATATTATTATTACTATTATTACTATTGTTATTGTAAATGTATGCACACCTACAGTTTGGATGAAGGCCAAACATGTAAATTAATTCCTCGTTAATACGTTAGGTACATACGTGCATATATGTGTGCATGCTTGCTTATGAAAACTAATTACTTTGATACAAAATCATAATAACCGGACAAACATACCGAAAACGTGTACTGGACGGCGATAGTTTAAAATGCGCAGTACGAACGATTATTTGAATGGGTTCGAAATCGAAATACGAAACGTATCGTAACAATCGAATTATTGAATCAACGACGGGCGATTTCTAAAAATTGTTCGACAAACTCACGGAAATCGCAGTGATCGATGAATCAATATTTATTAGAATAATAATTTTACCATACGATCGAGTTGCGAAATTAAAGTATTGTTTTTAGCGTCGTCGATTTAACCGTTATCTTGGGATTCAATTGAAATCGTCAAGTCACGATAATATTATACCTATTTTAAAGTAGTTTATGTCAGTTAATTTCTGGATTTTAACTCAATTCGTCGTAAAAAGAATTATTTTTGTTGTATAACACGCAAAGGAAAAAAAACCGTTTCTCAGATAGTAATATTGCATTGTTTTTAAGTATGGACCACGTTCTTTTTACTTTACACAAACCAAGCATTTAATAGATTTTTCTTCCATGGAATAAAAAAAAGTATACTTTCTTTATACCTATTTTTCTCACTTAATCATAATCACACTCGTAAAAAAAAAAATAGAAGGAAATATACACGGCACATGCACACATGTTGCATCGTGAAATTGCTTAGGTGTCGCTAACAGTCATCACGGGGTAAAATGTTTTTGAAATTATTCATATAAATAGGTAGGGGAAAAAAGACGAAAGATGAATAATGAACAAATTTCTTTACTCCCTACTTATTAAATTTAAATATTGAAACTGAAAAAAAAGATCTTCAACTTCACAACCTTAATTTTTATATTTTAACGAATGTTTTTAAATTCAAATTAATCGGGAGGATACGTGAGTTATTTGAAAATATACAAGGGTAATATAAAAGAGTTTGGGTAATTCTGATTTAAAGACAAACTTTGGGACGTTACTGCTAATGTTTATCGAAGTATGTGGGGGCGTATACACAATTCATCGTGAGGATAATAGTTGTTAACAGAAATGTTTGTTCGTTGTATGCATACGTGACCGACAGCGGGCAAAAGGATTTGCTGACGAAAAATCTGTCGGAAGTAAACGACATAAGAGGCGAAGTGCTTAAATATGAACACAAATTGAACCGGGAACGTTTGAAGTGTCGAGCCCTGGAAGATATCCTGTTAAAGCCCACGAACGTGCATCGCTGGAGACTTTTGAAAGTAATCCCGTTGTTGGTTCGTCCGCGGAGACATTATTTATGATTGCATTATTATCATATTATACTGCACAGCCCCACGCGCATTTATCACCCTCGGTGATTTCTCACTAGGTGCCTGCAAACGGACGCATGCATGGCAATTTAGATAATCCGAAATCTTTGTCGCCATTCCGTGGTAAATAATGCACCTCGAATATTGCTACAGGTGTAATTAACATAAATAATAATAAGTATATATTATTTAGTATAGTAGTACAAACCCAGAGTGAAACGTTCAGAAAGACAAAAATAAAAACGAAAAGTTCAGCGGTTCAATACGTTTTGTTTGTTGTCCACTTGTGTCTTGAACTCATTTCTAAAATCTGTGTAATACAGTTTTTTCCGAAGTACAAAGTATAATCATTTTTCCAGGATTATGTACTGCATAATACTTCATAACACTCAATTCAATATTTTCTCGAAATTTCCAAACTTAAAGCTGTCCGTTTGCTCTACACTATGGCAGGAATACGATATAGCTGATCGAAAAGTTTCCTCTTCACGGTATACTGTCGGTAGCTAATTTTCGATCAAAAACGTGTATCATTTATTCCGAAAAAGTGTTCGTCCAAATAAATATACATCGCTGAAACACTAATAATTCACTGACTCCTGTAATTCGTGATACCTAGGTAATAATCGTATTTACGTATTTACGTAGGTATGTCTACTCTCGATATCACGATCGATATAATACTATTTTTGGACTGGATTGTATTATATTATACTACTACTTAGGTATTATAAATTAAAAATAGCGGATAAAATCAATGAAATAAGACGCAAGCCGACAGTAATGATTATTTTTTATGTAATCGAAAAGACAGATACAATCCATATATGTATTAATAATTAATGTTAATAGTTTAAAAATAGATTATCGGTGATATTTTTTTAAGTTTGGACGACGTTGCGGTGTGTCATACATACGTTTGGGTAAGATCGAACACGTTAGCGGCTCGTACGTGTGATATATCATGATATCATGATGAATCATACTTGTCTTATAAAAAATATGCGGACGACGGTTAGCAGTGATACGCACCTCATGTGTGTTTTTAATATGCACACGTGGTAACCGAATGAAACAATTTTACGATCGCAGTTTTGGCTAATAACAAAATTTGTTTGAAAAAAAAAAAAAAGTATTTTTTTTTATTATTTGAAAAAAATACTATATACCTATTCGTATTTATAACATAAAATGATTTTTATAAATTATCAGTATTCTATACAATAAAAATTAATTGTTTTCTTCTCGTTGATCTGATGATAATATATTAAAGAGGATACGATCGACCCGTCGTCCAAACCATGAGCCGCGACTGCCTAAAATATATTCATTAGTGTTAAACAAATAAGTAGCGTTGTAGACCGTTAGTCTTAACACGTTCCCGGTACGACCCACACCGGGGCTGGACGATAAATATTGTTCTAGTTTAAAATTGCCGTCTGTCGTCAGGAAACACCGAGGTTCCCTTCAGTACTTCAGTAATACGCGACTGTGCCATTGTTTTAAATCATTTCGGCTATAACAATAATAAACATTAGTTTATAATATTATCGTTCAGAACACTGATCCGCCGGCTTACGAGATGACTGTCAAAGTGAAGATCCTTCAAAAACGTTTACTCGAACAATGTACTCGGGTATTTGACAAGGATTTGCAAGTCAAAGAGATGCAAAATAGGTACGAAAAACTAAAAGATGAATTCATTAAGCTACCGGGCCAAGATATCTTTAAAGAGATGAACGATATCAAAAGGACTCTAATAAGGAAAGAAGACAAAATGAGGGTAACGTTGATTTAAGTAACGTGGTTCAATATTATGACTTATTTTATTATAACTGTTATTTTTTTTAAATTTTTAAATTTTTTTGTAAAACAACTGCTGCATTTGTTTAGAGCTTATCTGGAGAGTTAATTATCAGCCGACAAGCCGCAAAAAGTTACATGCTCGATTTGGAGAGAACCAAAAAAGACTTAAATGATTTCAAAAACAAATACTACGAATTGGTAATAATTATTTTTTCTTTTTATTACAACATGCGTTTGTCACGTCATAAATATAATTGCATTTAATAAAGACAACAAAGTTGATAATAATACACTTAGGACAATCGTTATTCGTTACAGTATAAATTAAACTGATTACTAATAGCTGCATCTGCGCTGTTTAATAGTTCTCTTTCTCATTCTTTAGTGCACTTTTAAGCGTGCGAAATTCTTTATTCTTAAAATTGTTATCATTACACATTAAACTCAACAATTGTATTTAAATTATAAACTTTCGATTTTTGAAAGACAGTTCGTATATTGCTTAATATATACATTTATTAACCAATGATTAAAAATATTAATTTAAGTAATACCTAATTTATGAACTATAGTTAGTTACATATTATTATTAAAGTTTATTTATATTTTATATAATATATTTATTATATTGTCTTTGGCCGAAAACCGTTTCTAACGATACAACATTATATGGATCTAATGTTTCTCGAAAGACTGGTAAAAATATAACGTTTTCGTCCGCATTATTTGAACAATATAGTTTTCTACACACATGATGTAATTATTAATAATTGTTTACATCGATTCGTGCTGAGACCACAAGTTGACGGTTGTCGGTAATCATGTTAATTGATATCGTTAAAAACGGTTTCTGCAGTGAAACATTTATAATAGCAGTTTCATACTAGAACCACATCGTAATGCAATGTATT
Source organism: Chaitophorus viminalis (assembly GCA_025469195.1). NCBI lineage: Eukaryota > Metazoa > Arthropoda > Insecta > Hemiptera > Aphididae > Chaitophorus > Chaitophorus viminalis. The sequence goes on from JAIPRK010000926.1 coordinate 43,733, forward strand.
TCAATGGAAAAATATGACGTGTATATGTGAACATGCACGTTTGAATAAAATAAGTTTTGAAAGTGAATTCGTTAGGCTATACTATATAATGTATCTATACAGAGAGCTATAAGCCTATGTAGTTAAGTAATATTTGCATACATAAATGTACAACATACATTGATATGTATATATAATACTACACGGTATCAATTTTGTAACATCTGTCTTTCGACCCGAAAAGTCGTATATTTATAAGATGAGAAGATATTATTTATACTTACTTTATAAGTGGAACAGAAAAAAGGAATGATTATGGAAATATACGTGCGTAAAGACTAACAACAAGAGATATTTAATTAAATTTTTTTTTTTTTTTTTTACAAAAATATAGAATATCGGTGATTAGATGTTCTTTCGTCATCCGAAATTCCGTAGATCCGCATCGGAGAAATGATTTCAAATTTATTTTGCCTACCTACCGTACATCAGTGACTTTCGTTACAAAATTTTCTTATAACCTCATTGTTGGCAGATGCCCATCGTCGAGATGAAATAAAAAAAAATATATGTATATTATATTTCTATCGGTTTTCACACTATGTAGAAACATAAGAACACACGTAATAAGTATATGAAACGATCGTTAATCATCTTGAATAATATCTCTCATAAAACACATAATGCTATACCCTAAAAGTTATATTCACACCAATAATTAAAAATTTCACAAATAAATATACAATCTTTAAAATCATTTTTTTCGATCCATATTACATTTAATTCATTGTTATAATATAAAATTTATATTTTGTTTAGTTTTTATTTTACTTTTACTTGTATCCACGTGGTAACATGTCATATATTTATACACCGAACAATACGGACAATAATTAATACATTTTTTACGTACCAACACAATATACTTCTAGAATCTCACACAATGGTCAGCTCTAAAGTTCATTACCGCTGTATAGTTGATTCCCAATATATTTATGAATAGTGTGCAATTTAAGTATTATTTTAATTTTAATTTTATTATCACGGTCGGGTTCTTCGTCAAACTCTGTTTTAATAAATCAAACACACCGCACTTTGACGGAGTATTTTTTTTTCACAAATAACATTTTAGAACGAATAAACGCATTCACAAACATAAATCAAAATTATAATTAAACCGTTTTCACAATAAAGCGATAAAATCTGGTTTCATATCGGGATAATTTTTTTTTAATGAATTGTCATTATACGCACCGCGACGAATAACGCATACAAATGTTTTTATTTCCTAATGTTGGTGTCTAGAAAAACACGTTATTAATTTTCATAATGCGTTTCACGTTAGCGTATGTATTTATACATTGTAATATTTGTTCGGCATAACAACCACAAATGTAGGAAAAAAATAATCATTTCCACGATTCGTGATACCTGTATACATTTTTTGGATAAAGACACTCGTCACTTTTTTTGGAACACATTACATTTTAAACATACATAAAAGTACACAGTTGTACACAGATTCATTGTTCGAATAAATTATTAGGTTATGATTATTCATTTCTATAATTTTAATTTACCGATTTTCATAAATAATGATAGTATCGTAAATTCGAGTATTTAATATTTATAGTTAATTATTTATTTGATCGATAATTATTAGAATAATTGTTTTTATCGTTTAATCTTCAGAGAATACTATGCATTGGAATTTACTTCTCATCTACTCTCTGATGAACCGTCAATTATAGAAAATCTTTGTACTTCCACCCCAGCTTGTTATAGACTTATGTTATTGTCCAAATGGCAAATTTAAATTTTATAAATCGAAATAGGAAAACTAAGTATTCTTAAAAACATGCATCCCTTCACACTTGCAAACATGGAAATTATCGGTTTGCGCACCACATTGAGAAAAACTAGAGTGCGAAAGTGGTTTTTAATCCGCTAAAAAGAAATTTTACTTTTAAAATTTCCGAAAAAATTCACTGTAGCTAAAATATAAAACAAGAATAAACATGAATATTAAATGTCATTGTAGCATTATTTAATTTAAAAACATACTTATTAATAATTTTAGGAGATCTCTATATTATCTATTTTAATAACGAACGAAACGTAAATTATTAATTTTAATATAATTATTCGATACAGCAAAAAGAAAACCGATCACCCATTCTCTTTTCATTTAATGTCTAATCACTTTCACTTTAACTAAAATTATTTATTGAATTAAGTAATTTGATAAATAATATAAACGGTAAATTAAGGAATTTATCGTAAAAATTACGATAAATTCGGATCAAAATATATTTTAAATTACTTTATTATTTTAAAATATTCTTTATTCCCAGAAGATTAACATTATTAATATTATTTTTTTCTTATGTTTTAGAAACGTATTGTGACGAAAATCAAATCAAAAAATCAAAATAGTGCAATTACAAATAAACCAGATACAGCGCCTATGAGCTTTGGTACATTCCTAGACATGACTATATAAGATTATTTTGTAACATTTATTTTTACCACCAAAAAAGGTGTTTATAATATTACTGTTGGTATTTTTCTATGAAAATTTACTGTCAAAGTAAATTATCGATTAATAAAATTGTTTCTAACAAAAAATCTAATACCATAATTTTTGAGAAAATTTTTCTTTTATAATAATATATATATATATATATGGTAAAATATTTTTGAGACGTTTTAATTATGAACAAAAATAATCAATGTAATATTTATGTTGATAAACTACAGATAAACAGTACTTTACCTATACAACATGAAAAAAGATTATGGTTGTTCAACATTGAATACAAATTACAATATACATTACAAAATAAAAATGCAATTATATTGATTAATTTTTCCAATTTGCTATTTATCAATCAACAGTTTATTTTTAAATATTTCCGTTTTTTTGGTTGGTCGGTACAAACGTTAATAGTATACTTTGACCACGAAATAAACCATTTGCTGTTGTTCGCAAAAATCCGTACATCTGCATAACATTAATATATGTAATGATTTTTGGTATATAGTTCCGAAAGTTAAGGTAAAAAAATTAACTGTTTTCTGAACGTACGCGTTGTCGTCGTCGTCATCATCCTTTTCACGGAATATACGTACCAATATAGGACGAACACATTGGACAGGTATGTGTGACTTTTTGACAGGATTCCATACAGAATGGTAAACACGAAAAAAACCCACACCTGAAACACACATTGTTGTCACGCATTTAGATATTATTATATGTTCCTAAGAATTGAGGTAATTATATCAAGTAAAAAATACATGATACTAATGATTTACATATCTCATGTAATAATTGTGGTGGTAAAATATGTATATTTAATACTAAAAACATAAAAATTAATGATTGTTTTATGTATGTATGTTAAATTTTATAAAACTATAATGAAAGAAACACAATAATAATGACATAAAATACAAAAATTGATTTCGATGAGTGAGGAGTTGCTCATTAGTGACACTTCACTTGTGTTAATGATTTGTGATTGTTACAAATTAAACAGCACTTATAAATGTAAGTATGTTAATATTATATAATAATAATATCTATATAGTTTTATCGGTGCATACATATTATTCGTAATAACTGATATATTATGTAAATATTATGAATTTTACGTACGGCATGAGATTCAAAAGAATATTGCCAGCAGAGATAGTACCATAAGCTATAAATTATATTTAGCTTATATTTTTCTACCAAGCAGGTACTGATTACGTATAGTTACCTAACGAATTACATTTTATCATTGCGATATTACATAAAACCCGGTTTGTATTACGGAAAGTTTGATAAAAAAAAAACTTAAATCATTTTACATTGTTTTTAGTTGTCCAATTAAAAATTCCTAAATTTAAAATACTATTACATAATTATTCTTATGAAAATATTATTAAACGTCAGTGTAACGCGTAAATAAGTCTAATGCTCTGTTAAATTCCAATGGTTTGTTAATTTTTGAGAAACGATCGATCGAATAAACTACTTTAAATATTCATTATTGTTGGTCCAAATATAGTAATATATAACAAATCGTGAAATAATTTCCCTTTCGCACTGAACATAATCGAAAACATTATTTTATACTCACGGTATTTCAAATATGAATATTATTTAAAGTATTTTAGAAAACAATTCTTGTAAGGTACGTAAAAAACTGCCACTGTAAAATCAATAAATCCCTCGCTTTTCTCGGAATCAAAATTTCCTAACTATATCTACAAATCTAAACATTATTTATGAACATGCCTTTTTTTCTGGCTTAACCAAGAGACCGGGAGGTATATGTTTTTCACACTTCAGCCTCCCGTTCCCTCATCATTTATATAACTTAAACAAGCGTATTTTATGGGATGACAGATGGGACACGTTCCATCTGGTTATCCCTTACAGAGCGGAGTACAGATATTAGTTTATGAACACACAGCTAGTTCAAAATAATCAAAATACTGGAATAAAATAAACGCATAAATTACGAATCACTAATGAATTATTATTATTTATTACATTCAAAAATTCTCTATTATGTGATTTCATTTCTGGAAACTTTTTTAAATTATATTAAAACTATTTGTACACTTATAATATAATATAATATAATATAATATAATATATAAGAATCACCGAGATGCCAAATTTTTCTAACCCTATGTGCCAAAAATTATCTGATTTTTATTTTGTTCCATCAATTATATTAAAATACATTAAGTTTTGAAAAAAATTATAAGTATTGTGTATATTATGTAATATAATATGTATATGCATAAATAAGAACCTATTTATTCTAGAAATTAATTAAAAAGTGTTTATGTTGTTGTCTTATAATTTAATATTGAAATTACAGTATAAAATAATATATATATTTAAATTGTTCACGTGCTCTTAATCATTTTTACTAATCTTGAGTACTCTCAGGATTTGCCATCTCTGACCTAGCAACTTAAAATTGTAAACAATATTTGACAAAATATATCCTTGGATTTTTCACTATACACTGTTGGAAGTGTCCAAGAGGATATGGCTAAGCCATGAGTTTATTACACAGTTAAAATTAACCATCACATTTATTATTGACATGACTGCTAATATTTATCTAGCAACTATATTTACCTAAACGTATTACGTTCAAAATTTAAACCAAACTTTTTAAAAATCTAGAAATTAAATATTACGTAATTGCTGCCAAATTTGAAAGAAAATAACCATTTCAAATTGTAGGTGACGGATAATTTTCTCAACAATATCAAGATTAAATAGGAAACCTGCACTCGTACTTACCAATAAGAGTATAATGCTATCCTTCGATAAATTCATGATCACCAAAATATTATACTTATCAATAACATAAATGATATTTTATATATGTTATATATGTGGACATAATATTTCTATATATTATACACGTATTATTGTTAAAACACTTACCCCAGAATAAATGCTAGTATACTGCATAGATACGCTTCGTTTGTCGGTGTTTCATCGGTCCGAGTGATAATTTGCTGACGGCATACCGGACAAATTAATTGTGTAGGCCCTGGACCCAAAGATGGATCTGTAACATCGAAAATAATTTATTGTTCAGCGTGTGTCTTTGATAAAATCTCAACACTTTTGCCACTGCGATTGCAACCACTAATAAATATTCTCTGCGTATTTTCGCTTGATTTGACCCATTAATCGGTACAATCAATATTTCTCTACACTAACAAAAACACAAACAATTTTTTTTATTTATTTACTAATTTTTTTTAATTTTTTTTTTTTTCATATATTGTTTCAGGAACGAAAAATTTGCTGCGCTTCACATATTGTGGTTACACAACGACGGTACAAATGGCTTCGTGATAATATACGGCAGACACGTGAACGTGATGTTTTAAGTGCTTATATAGTAAATGTCCCTAAATGTTAAACGAGGAATCAATGTACCATCTCATGAAAATGAGAAGGTTATTTTTGGAAGAACGGAGAAAATCACTTTATATTATGTTCGGACGAAGTGTGAATGGGTGCGGACGAGAAAATTGAGAGGCCAATGAATGCGAATATCGTGCTCGTTGTAAAAGTATAGTATACCCAACTAATAACTACATTATGTTCATTCTTTGCTCGAGTACCGTAATTCCTAATGGAAGACGCGAGAGGTATAGGGATGACGGAAACAGGGGTAGGCCGAACGCATCGAAACCCTGGTGACATAAGGGCACCGACTGATCAATTCCGTGACTAAATGTTAAGCTTAACATCCCGAGTTTCAAAACAATTACTATTGTGTAAAACTTTCGTTCGGTTTTCCATTTGTCTACAAACGTTGCGCAGACAGCACTGCAATGTGCATTATAATATTATTATTATGTAAGCACGCACTCAAGTGCGGTTGCATGGTGACTGAATGCAGAGAGAAGATAGCACGCGCTAATCGATATGATATAATATTGATTGATACGCGCGGTGTTCTTACTTAACAGAAAAGTTTACGCAATGGCATACCTATGGGGGGGGGGCGATGAGGGCATTCGCCTCCCCCCCCCCATAGGCCGTATAATATTTATGCTTTGTTATAAGTTGTTTTTGGTGTTTTTATAATTATTTAATTTTTTTTTTTTTTGTTAAGACATAAAGTTATAAAGTAGTCTTATAAATAAGTATAAAATAAGTATAATATTAATAAATACTTATAAATAAGTAGTATTAATTATTAGCACTAAAAACATGGCTACGATCAAAAATGGGCCAGGATCGCTTATGCGGGCTTGTATTATTACATATTTATCAGGATATCAGTATACCAGTTGATGATATCATTGAAAAATTTTCTAATATGAAAAACAGGAAATTTGACTTTTTATTATAAACATGCATTATATTATATTAAATAAATAAAATCTCTCGTTTTATATATAAGGCCGTTGACACACATTTGTTTCGTAAAATTTGTTTCATGAAACAGGAAATTTATTTCGTTACTTAAAAACGCATGTATTTAAATGGAACAACACACACTGGTGTGTTCTACTAATTATTCGCGTATACTTCATTTATTATTTTTTTTCTGTTCAAACCAATTCTCTATAACAATACTAGCTGTGTCATTTGTATACAAACATTACAAATTATAATAATAAATACATAAATAATAATAATAAAGGCGTTGTTTTTATGTTCGATTCCGTGGAAATTGTTTGAGATCGTGACTCACATAATATTATGTTACGTACGTACTTGATACGAATATGTATTCCGGTATAATTTGTTGCTGTTGCATGGTATTGTAATCATTTGGAGATGGTAAATTCGAGGGATAGACCGTTGGAGTTTCGCTGTACGGTGGCGGCGGCGGCAGGCCGTTTTGCGCGTTCGATATACGGGGATCCATGATAATATCGGTGCCGTGTCGCTATTATGTTGCAAATGAAAGAAAACTTTTACATTCTAAAAACGCTTTTCACCCGGTCCGATTGACAGAAAATGTCGTATGGTGTTCAATAATAACGGTTTCCAAAACGTGTTTGGATCCTTAAATACAGCTGATGTATCAAAAAAAAAAAAAAAAAAACCAGCGAGTACGGCAACAACACTGCGCGATCGAAGCACTCCAATGATTTGGTTTGAACTGACGACAAACGGAAGCGTTAACTGTACACAAGTGTTCATCTCGTGGATTTGATAAAACAGTAAAATTCATACAATATTATACGATCGTAGAAATCACTTGACAACCGCGCGGCGAACGGTAAACACGCATGTACGCCAGATAATAATGTAATGTAGAAGACATATGCGGGGAATAGTGTGAACAGTATTATATAAGAATAGTATTTTAATTACAGCATTGGGATTATAATATTATTATATATCTATTATTTTAATATCAAATTCAGATTGCAAACAATATTAATAACCAAGTGTACGCGAACACGTTTTAACCACGCAAAAAAAGTACAAATTACAATATCTTCATGTTTAAAGAGTGATACACCTTTAGCGAAATAATAAATTAATATCGGTTCGGAATTTTAAATCAGCCCTAAAACAATTTTGCACCTCACTATATTTTCAAACAAAAATTTAAATTACTTTAAACACATCATTTTTTAATTTCCTTGAACTAACTTATATTTATTCTAATAAAAAATAAATAAATAATAACAACTCTTAGTTCCATATAGTTACCATATAGGTATATGGAAAACAACTGTCTTGTAAGCCTTTATGAACATATATAGTATGAATTGAAATTAAACAAGAATTTTTTTTTTCAAAAGCACAAAGCTTAATATGAATTCGAGCGTTACTAAATTAACTTTAATGTAATTACGACGTATACGGAATTCATTTTATCAATATCTAGCACTTGTTTCAGATTATTTTATTTTTCAAATTAACCACTTCGGAGAACATATATTTATACATAGGTACCATTCAAAAGTTAACTATATAATATACTTTGGTGTTATACTTTAAACCGCAGAGCACGCGTATACTGTTGACATATGCAATATAATATGTCAACAAACGAAATAATATTTTATTGGATATTTCATTGAATATTCATAACCCGTCTGAGTAATATACTTATTGTTTTTTCGATATAAAATTTATATAAATATTTGAAATAACTTTTTTTCTCCCTACTCACGCAGCAATATTATGCTTTAAGAGAGGATATATCGTATTGTTTAAGTTTCCAAAGAAAACTTAATATTGTTGTATGCGTCGTGTAGTACGACGTTTAAAACTATAATACTATCGAAAAACTTCATTTGTCAAAAAATAGTCCTACAAATTTGTTAGCATTTTCGTAAATATGTAAAAACACTCTGATCTTCCGCTAGGTTCCTATTGTTCTCCAGGTTTTCATATATCATTTTCATAAAACAATATGTCAAAATTATTCAGTACATACATAATATTATATAGATATTAATATATTATATAGGTAGATATTAATTTATATGTATTAGGTATTATGTTATGTTTTTATGATGTAGGTATAATATATATTCGTATCAACGATAAGTTTTCTTGCAATTTTCACCTTATTTTTCATTCAAATATAAACTTTAAAATAATATATTAACACTCATCGGGCCAAGGAACATATTATCATTACTACGAAGTACGAACCAATCATGCAACTTCGTATCATTGTTTTCGAAAATTGTTATACTCAAGGCGATTGGATACGGACCGTTTCCTCCAATAGTCACGCAAATGCAACATATCGGATGTACGCGTGTGCGTTACGTAATTCTATAGTGCGAGCAAAAAGGTTGAAAAAATATTACTAGTGTGACGGACTATATGATAATGTTTATACCGTTCCATCGGGTGTACGGTCGTAACAACATACGACGTGTGCTCAATAGTCCGTTAAAACGACTATTGTTTAAAAATGCGTTCATCGCATGCGAATCAAAAGCTATACCAATACCCCTGTCCCCTATACCAACCCATCTTTGAATACGATCGATATAGCTGCAGCCTGCAGGTATAGTGCAGAACAGACACGAGTTCCGAAAACATACACAAGAAATCGAATAGATTGCTGAATATGACTTGAGAGTGGATAGGCTATTTTTTTGAATATTCAATTCCTGTGTTTTTTTTTTTTTACACATAATAAAAAAATAATAATAACAATACATAAATTACAATTTTGGTGTTCAAACGTTTTTAAAAATTAAATTCAAATGTTTTGTATGATAGTCAAAGAAAAACATTTTAAAAAGTCGTCTGACCGTTCTGCTCAAGTTTCTTTCAAAACCGAATGTTCTCATAACTTGTATCCGCAACAGCGTATTTGTCAGAATAAGTACGTATAGGTAGTTTTAACCAGTTTGTACCCAATTTATGCTACGAGGCCTACATTATTTCTTTTGAATAGTAAGTTATAATAGATCATTTTATAAACTTGCTTTGGTATAAACTTTGGTGTTGATGTAAAAGTTTTACAAGTATTTATTTCCGTAACGCACTTACTATGTAAACTTTCAGCGACATTTGTAAATCGTTGACGTAATAATATATTGTTACTTATGTTTATATATTTTTTTCGTGACGGAAACAAAATATCTATACAATTCAAACACATTATTCGATTGAAAAGAAAACTAATTCACCCATATCCGTTGAATACTATAATATGTACGCTCACGTTTTATAAATAATAAACAAGTGTGAAGTATAAAAGAGAAATAAATCATGTTCAAACATTATAGTCAAATAACTTAGTATTATATAATGTTAAATTTATCGAAAAATAAAATAAAATCTAAACGATGTAATTTTGAATTTTGAGTGTTAAGTTTTGTTAACCTGGTTCAAGAAAAGGGTTATTATTTTTATTTATTCCATTTTTTTATCGGACAATTTGATTTTTTAAATATTTGAAAAAGAAAATGAAAAATGTTTTAATATTTTTTAAACATTAAAATAATTTATTAAGGTTTTATTATTTTAACCCATAAGTTATTTAGTATCTAAAAGAAAAATTATTAATATTTACATTTATAAAAGTTTAAAAATAAAATCAAATATTATTAATTTAAATAATTTCAAAATATTAATAAGATTTTAGATTACCATGAGTATATTTCTATTATAATTTATATAAAATTAAGATTTAGTATCTGAAAAAAATCAGAAGTTAAAGAAGAATATTAATTATAGTTAAAATTATGGTGATTTTAATTTTTTTTTCTTTTCATTATTAATAATACAGCTTTAACAATTTAAGTTTTTTAGCTTAAAACAATATTTTTATATATAGTTGTTGATTAAAAAGTATATTTTTTAAAGTGTAAACAAAAATTAAAATGACTTCACTGGACCCAGCAGAGTTAATTTTGGTTTTCATTAAATGGTTATAAATAATATCAAAAAGAAATCTAATTTAAGTTGTGATGGGAATAAATATAATGTGAACATAAAAAATGTTTAATTTTTTATTTAAAATAAATATAATATCGTATGAAGGATTATATTGATCTGCGTTATTTCTAAGTGTTATTCAATTGAAAAAAAAATATTTTATTATTGCTAACACTTTACTACAGATAAAGTTTAATATATATAAAAAAAAGAAAAATAGAAGTGGAAGAATTATACTGTCTCATTATTCTCAATATTAAAGTATGCTATAAGAATTAAAAATTAGGTAATATATTTTTTTTTTACTAACATATATTAATTAATTTAAAATGAAAATATTAAACTCATAGAATACCATAAATATCAATAAAAAAAACAATATTATATACCTAAGAAAATAGAAGATATTTTATTATCATCGAGATTGGTGACGGAACCAGTGAATATACTACTCTATGGCTGACGTACCATGATCCTACACATAAATATATTATGTAATATGTATATCCATTTTAGTCTGAAAATATATTGATTTTAATAATACAAGAAATAGATAGGTATAGCAAAAATTCCAAAATTTACAACAAGTTACAACACGTGTGTTGTTCAAAAAACTGTTTTAAAGCCATGAAAGTTTGGATGTGAATTAGAAAAGTATCAAATTAAAGTTTTTACTTAAAAATTGTTCTAGTTTTTGAAGTGATTGACATAATTGACACGATCTCATACTGTGCACTTGAGAGGGGGGTTATAGGATAGTATAAAATTTCAAGTGAAAAATTATGCGATGGTACGCGACCCTACGTGCCAAAAGTTAACGCGTAATCGCTGAAACTCCTCGTTTTATCATTTTTTTGCGATTCTACACCTATGTAGGTGGAAAGTATCCGGGTTGTGTGACCTACAGGGGAGTATGACGCGGTGTGTTATTTCTTTTAAGCCTAGTAACTGGTACAAATTTTTTTTTTTTTGTGATAAGGTTCGGAAGTGTTCACCGGGAGGCAATGTACGTATAAAAATAATTGACTATTTTTATCCCGGAAGGCAAATAATATGCGCCCTTTTGAATGCTTATACTTTTTTAATAAATATTTATTTTATATAATAATTCATTACTTTTATCATATTGGAATTATTGTATGCATGCTGATTAGCTATACGTAGTTTGGCCCTGTCGTCATGGGGACCAAAAAAAAAAAAATGGTAGGTAATTTTAAAAAACTATAAACTAAGGTAGGCGTTAGATTTAAAAATAATAAATGGGGTACCGGGCGCAGAGTAAGTAGATAAAGTTAGGGAAACGATTCAGTTTATCTTAAAGATAAAGACACAGTATAATATGACAGGAATAAAATCTTGGGAGGCAAGAAGATGAAAAATTATTGACATTTTTAATCCCATGAGACAACTAGTATACTCAATTATTGTCCCTGTAGTGATTTATTTTTGTCACGTCAAACTCAATATCAGACGTGCTACTTCTGTCTGTTATACACAACGCATCGTATAAAATCGCATGCATTCATTTGTTGTAATCTTAACTGCGGTGTGAAGCATGAGTGCTAATACTTGATTAGTTATTTGTTTTTATTTTTTAATATAAAACGTAATGATAAGGTAGCGTCCTTGGAGAAAACAATGTCATAATATTTCAATGTCATTCATTGTTTCTAAAAAGAACAAAACATATTTTTTCGGAATAAAACTATAAATATACGTCATCTAATATCTATACGTATACATAAATTGATGTCAGTATATTTGAGATTATAATAATAAGCTCAAAACATTAATAGACCGATTTTTACGTGTTTTTTTGCAAAATGATCCACATTGTCCGGAGAAGGTTTGAAATCCCTTGAAATTCTTCAATAATAAACCAAAAATTGGCTGTTGATAACTAGAATGAAGAAAAATGTGGATTATTATTATATTTATCTTGTTGGTATGAGTCAAATTTCGTCTAGTCGTAATTTTTGTTGGAAAAAGAATATATAACAGAGCGGTAACCAGCACGAATAAAAAAATAAAACGATAACTGTGTCAGTTAAAAATATCAAAAGTATGTCTACATATTAGTCTATACATACAAATAAAACTGATCTATAATCTTTCCACATTTGTCAACAACTATATCTTGTCAAAGGACAAAGATCCTAGATTACATATTACGCAGATTATCTCTTTTTATATTTACGCTCGTAAATAATTTATATATATATATTCAGAGGCAAGAAAATAATATTTTATGAAATCTAGTAAAATAGATAATAGTAAAGCATTACCGGACAACCGTAGTAGAGGTAATGAATAGTTCGATGTAAAATCACCGAAAACATCCCTTTACTTTGGCGATATCTTCTTTAATATGTTAATTATTTAATTGAACGCGATCGAGTGAATATGTTTGAAACGGTATTTTAAACCTGGTACAATGAGGTTGGGGAACTTTGTTATATTTAAGTAATTCAGGGAGGGATTTCAGGGTCCTTTGAATTATATTCAAACCGTAGCAATAGAGCATTCTCAGAAAATACCGTTCAAACAAAAGATAAAAGTTATAGTCTTTTATTTATTGAGTATTCGGTTATTAACAAAGATATATATGTATATATATATATATATTATATATTATAATTAGTACTTATGGAAAATAGTCATCCGGTGTTCATCAACTGTATCGATGGTGTTGATAGTGAACTGATAATATGGTGCGTCTTTCAATTCATATGGTTCGGATGACTACTTAGTACTTCCACATTATACGTTAGTAAATATTCCATTTTCTGTAATATTTCACGATTGTATTTATTTCGTGAGTGTACCAATATGTTATACATCCGTTACACTGCACTAGTACGTGTACGAGTCTCAGACTTCGGAGTTGAATCCCTATTCGGTTCACGTACGATTGCGTGGGTTTATCAATATTGTAACTGAAACTCGTAAACTCGTAAAAAACAACCAGCCCAAGAATAGATACTGCACGTCGGTAAAAAGCTTTGGAGGTGGATCATGGATTAAATGCGAACAGTTACGCTAATACTGTTAGGCTACAGCTATTACCACACGATGGTCAGAGATAAATGTTAACCGATTGACAATTATTTATAACCAACTGAACATCAATAGACTGCAGTCCGAACGCGCTTGTTTATAAATAATTATATATATATATATGAGGGTATAATAAATGGTTATGATTCATCACTTTTGAAACCATAACTATATAATGCATACAATGTATACAACTAGCTACATTATTTACTACGAGCAGTCAGATTTGAGTTTTTACTGTACAACGTACATTATACGCATGTAATGTATTACGCATTATTATTATAAGACATTCTGTATACGTAACACGGATCATATATTATATATTAAGACAGATACAATTCGGCACAATGTACGTTAACATTATTATCATAACATATAAAATTAACTAAAAATAATCCATCTATAGAGAAGCACTTAACTAAAACCTTCTGGAACATACAAGATTACCGAATAAGTGAAAACGGTGCTGCCACGACTATCGGAATAACTATTCAAAGGAACCGCGGGGTCTATCCGGATCCAACCACATGTATTAGGGCTCCGGATCAGCGAAACACAGACAAGCGTATTCAGCCATCCAGAATGAATGCTCAATCCTTTCGTTACGCACGTTTGTATCTTTTGTACATAAATTGTCGATTTACTTGGATATGTGTACAACAGATTATTCGCAATACCGCGGAAATTTATTTTAAATCTTTCATCAAACCCCATATCACCGCGCTTAATACTTTGTGTTACTCTATAGACACAATACTCGGCACGTAACACGCGTGTACATACACAATAGATTATGTTTTTATTTTAACTGCGTCGTGGGCCGTAAGTCATAATATACATCATATTATTATGCTCTTATCCGTTCGGACGATTGTGTCGGTATACACACACGCACACGCGTAATACACCGACGACCTATTATCGTTATAATTACTACCAACATAATTATAGTGTTATCGCAATCGCATTGTGATTCGCGTGCGCGTTTAAGGGCAACAATGGATCTATGTACATACACAATGGAACACGCTCCTCCCCAGTGTATTCCGCGTGGTAGGTATATTAATTTAAATCGAAATGTCCAACCATCGAATTTATTGTGTCTGCATACACACTCCGAGTGGACGAATATTAATTAATAATTACGAAATTACACGCAAACTGTGATGGGCGAGTACGAGTTGCAGCGTACCAGCATGCCTCGTCGCGATTCCCTCGGTGCATGCCGGGTCGTACCCGCAAACATGTTCTAAACCTATACCTGGTCAACCCCTATAACCTCGTATCCATCAGTCATACTATGTATATTATTATTTTTCTCATTACTATCTATAATCATGAAGATTACCGCTTCAGTATTCATGAAATAGTATGTTGAGTTGTTAGTACGTTTCAACGAAGAAAAAAGAAATTGATTTTCTCAAACGTGTGAGCTCAAACGTAAAATAAACTTTATATTCTCAGAAATAAACGAGATCTCCGTAATAAACAGATACGTAAATATCTATCTGAATCATAATTTTCTATTTTGAAGATGATTTCCGAAAAAAAATCACGCACGCACGCGCAATATGTCGATAAACAAACATAATGTATAATGACATACGATGTTCACGCAGTTGAATAATATATGCACAAGGGTTTTGCGTTTAACTTTTGATTTTTAGTTTTTTAGTTTTCTTAAAGAGAATGATTTGATCATTTCACATTTGATTTTCGATTCAACATTATTACATCAAAATATCTGGTTTTTCCACAAAGGCTCGGGCTGTAAAATACTTTGCATAGATCGTATAATATAGAAATTATGAAATAAACGACTTTAGTCGAATAATAATGTGTCCCGAAAATTAAATTTACATAATGTATTCTATCCCTTTTAGAAAGCGCGTAATTTTAATAATTCAAATATTTTTATTTATTTTTTTTGTAATTTATTTTATTCATAATGTTTGCTGTACAAATGGATTTAATTATTACATTTACTGTGCATTTAAAATTATTCATTGATTTCTATTCATAATTTTCATTACATATTTTATACTTGCCACGAGTTAATAAATTACCTAAATTTGTCACGCATAATATATTCAAAATTATTATTCGTCCACAAGTAATATCTGTGCGGACTATGCGGCAAAATTCGGTAGTTTTGTCAGTTCTCGATCCAATTCGAGTAATACTTTGTGACACTCGGTTATATCCGTGAGTTACTACGTTCTTTTTGGGTCTGCCTCGTTGTCAACGGTCAAAACCAACCTCTATTCTCGATTCCTGACATACGTTTTGAAATAAGTTAACACAACTCGCACTTATGAAAATTTATTATTAGCTTTTATTGGGGTTTAATAATACGGACTGTATTCGAATGTGTAGGTATACAACTTACCTCACGTTGTCATGCTGTGCACACCAGCAATGACCGTATCTCAACCGAACGCTGAATTAACAACAATCGTAACGCGTGCAAGTGTTCACAACAAATACGTTAGAAGCAAAATAGATACACAATAATATGTACCTAAACGAATAAACTGAATTAAAAAATATTTATATAATTTTGTGAGGTTTGTTCTAATTAAATGTTTTTCGACGGTGTATTATTATTTTTTTATCGATTGTGGCTAATTGAGTATAAATGGAATCTTGTTGCTATACTTTACGAGTAACAGAGAGAAAAAGAGAGAGTAGGGGAGGGTACCAGAGGAATGTGAAACGACGATAGGAGGTTTTCGCAAGTTCAACTGCGCAATGGCCTCAATTATCACCCATCTCTTTTGTCCGACATCGATTTCATCTACTATACCTTCTGAAAACGCATGACCCAAACATTAAGTTCTCATCGCTCTGATGAACGAGGAATACTAAGTTGGTCGGGAATGGATATTTCGCGGATGACGTATTTCCTTGTAAACTCCACAGCTGTTCGTTTATTTGTCCCACAAAATATATTTTACATATTTTCTTCGAGGTTATATTCATCCCCCGAGACCTCTTATCCTTTGCAACCATACTTCCTATTCACACGTAATCACCAACCGTAAGTAAGCCATGTACAATAGTCACACTTTACAGTTGTTCGATAGTAGTTCTACGATCGAAATATATCGCTTAAGGTAACGGACTACATAACACTATGGTTAATGTAGGTACCAGCTCATTTGTAATATTTGTATAAAATTCCAACCCCGAATTATACCCATATCATGTTGAATTATCGATATAGTTTTTTAAATGCATAATATCTAACAACTAAGATATTATTACAATCAACAATGACTTAATAGTATTGCAATTCTTAGTGAATTGCGTTAATAATAATTAATAGTCTGTGTTAATTTATAATTATGACTTTATTAATATATCTTATTGATTGATAATAATTAACTGATAAAAATGTGAGGAAAGTGATTAGAAATCTTCTTTTTTTTCATAATAACTATTCCCACCAATATAACTTTTGGATTTAGTTAATAATATAATATTATTTCATCGCAATAAATAAAATATTCTCTTGATTCCACTAGATGACAATAATGTCGTTATGTAACTACAAGTCACAATGTTTGTATTTAATTGTGTAAACAATATTTAATATATGAACACAAATCATATTAAACGTACAGACGTACGTATTACACATATAGCTATAGCCTATGATATTCAATCGTTAAAACACTTGAGCGAATAACACGCATGCTGGCTGTATATGAATTATCATTAAGACGCTTACATAAATAATATGAGATTAATACCAATTCAATTGATAGTTAACACGTCAATGTGTTTACCTACAACCTACACAGTGTACATATTTTATTATCGTTAATATCATTGCCGATTCAATAGAGCGATTTTTTGGTAATTTTTGATTGCGTTGGTATAATTTTTCGAAGGATTTCAGTCGAAAATCATTACGTTAGTAATTAAAATATATACCTACCTATTATGTATTTGAATTTTTTCAAAATTTGCCGTATTATTTGATGTGTTTTTTTGTCTTTTAGTGTTACCTTTAAAAGGAGTTACACTGTATAGGGTGATAATTTCGGACAAAATTATTAAAATAGTAACGGTTTTTACGTTACAAACTTACATATATATATATATATATATATATACTTTGGATGTTTTTGAACGATTTGAGTGAAACTGATTTCATCCACGGAATAATTAATTTCTATTGAACTCGACACGATCGTTCGTCCAAAATATATTACGAACAAATTATTTTCAAAAACCCATTGCTAGATAATAATATTATACATTATGAGCATGCGCTATGCTAATATTAATAGATTACACTTATTAATGATTCAGAAATGCACGTGCATAACGTATTGATTGATCGATCATCGTCATCATCATTATCTGCAATTAGCACGGCTAGCTGCGTTTATACAGGCTGATTAAACATAGCGGAGCAAATTGCGCGAGTTATTGGTTTATTACTGAGTAAAATATCCGTTTGGCTATAGCCACGTTGCATTATATAAAAATTATGTCTGACTACACCAGGTATACCAGGTGTATTAGTTTGATGCGCTAGTTAATTCGACATTGCAACAAATAACAATTAATACTGCAATGATATGCGTCGTTCAATAATGCTGTATTTTATAGCGCAAAATAAATAGCGGTCCTCAGTCTGGTTTTAACCTGCAATGCGAATATGTGATGTGTAAAATGTACGTTCCATTATCTCGATTTTTAATCATTTTACGGATTTATTTCGTTTAACGCGCCTTGAATTTTACCATGGTTAATCAAATCTCTCCGTAAACCAACAAATCCAAACGGCCGTTTCCATCCTCACCTAATTCACCTATTCATACAGAAAAAAAAAACCAAATCATTCGTTACGCCCAATCGATTCGCTGCCTTATCGACTGAAATGGACAACGAAATCGAACTCGACACGTCATGTGACGTCTCCAATATAATCGACGAATCCATTGTATACTATCAATATGACAACAGCAGGGCTCCACCAATCTATGTTCAATACATCAACAATTTTTCCGCCTAAAAAAACACGTAAATACAACTCACGGGTTCTAACGGGTTTGCATGTAAGTCATCATCATTTTTGATGATCCGCCCAAACGGGCGACTAAATAATAATAAAATCGCGGCTCACCTAGTGACCTCCAACGCCTGATGTCACACTTTTATGCCACCAATATATCGACCCCACAAGGTTATTATCAGAAACCTACATCATTCAACCCTCATCTCAGATATATCTAATGCTTTTTTCGATTAGGTCACTCCGCCAAACGAAATGTTAACGTCAACAAAACCGGACATCGGCTTCAACTTTTTCGTTAGACCTTGAAACCGATACCAACAATAAAGATATTCTCAGCCTGTACAAAAATCAAAGTTGAACCACCCTTAGGACCAAAAATGGTCCACCATAGTGTCCCAACTCGAAGACATATGGTCGCACCGTCCAACTATTATCATCAACCATCACACAGTGTTAAATGTGGGGTAGATCAAACATTTGCACTAAAAACAAAAGCAGCCCTGGCAAGTGCGTACTATATTATACGTGTGATTATAGTGCTAACTACAAAGGATATCCAACATACAAGGCTCTACTCAAGCTTCGTAACTTTTTGCTGAACAATTTACGTGTTCGACCTACTGGCACCGAAGTAAATTTTTACACATATGACAAAACACACCCTATTTTATTATACCCTGTCCACTTCTTAATTTGTTTTTTAATTGTATTAATATTAACGACTTTTATCGATACAACACGTAATTTTGTACTAAGGATTAAACTTGAAGAGAGTAATGTAGAACGAGACCCAATGCGGAATGTAGAAGTCCGATAGAGCGTTAAACGTAAAAAATTAATTATAATAAATTCAATAAGTGTGAGATGACTTTCTCACCTGCAATTAATATGGATAGGCTTCAATAACTCTTTTTAACCTTCATCGATATTATATATTTTGTAAATATTTAACACCGGTCCTCAAATGTCATTTATCTCTCATGTCTAATTCAGTGTATAAACAACGCCAACGATTAAATCAATTGCCTTGACCTAATCGAATTTGTTCATCGAGTTCCGGAATAGTGCTGTAAGGTCGAATCATCGATATACTAAAAACCATAAGTATATTTTAAATCTAGTCGTACATGAAACTCATTAAACATGCATTTGTATTTTTATGTTTACATAATATACATTCACGTCAGTGGCGAACTTGAAGGGGGGGTGATATGGCGATAACCCCCCTTAGGCTTTTTCTTTACTTGAATTATATATTATATTCATTAATCATAGAATATGAAATTTATAAGTCATAAATATATTAATTTCAAGCTTAATAAATGATACAAAAAAGGTATTTTTTTTGAATATCTTATCAATTATTATTATTTGATTATCAATACAAATTATCAAATTTAAATTTTGAAAACTTTTATCCCTAAATGTGAATGTGAAGTATATTATAACAAATTTGGAGCTCCCTAGTCACTACCCCCAAAAATGTGTTTTCAATTACGTCCTTGTTATACTCTGTTCGGCAAGAGAGCATGCATATTGGTCGGTCTACGTTTGGCTTGGAAAGGCTAGGTACGTGAGGGGCGAACCGATTTTCGTCGGATCGTGGCGTTCTCTATCGCTGAACAGAGTATAGTATCTATCAATATATGATACAAATTCGCCCCCTCCTTAAACGAGCTTCAGATCCGCTACCGATTCTCGTATCGCATATATTAAGATAAAATATATTCAGTAATAATTTAATGATATCTGATTGTCATTCACAGTACTTAAAGAGATTGTAAGCCATGCTCTTCTGTCTCTGTCTATCACACGCGCAACATAAGACTTTAGACGTTTTCTATTTCCAACGTACCATCGATCAATTAATGTGATAAGAACTTTGAAAACTGATTTAAATTCGTATTTAAAAAAATAAATAAATTTGATTGAAGAATTTTTTAAAACCACTAAGGCTATTCGTGAAATAAATTAATATTAATATATTTTGCATATAACCTGTGGTAATCTTTTTTTATTTATTTTTCTAACTAAAACATTTAGTGTTTAGTTTTTTTCACTGTCAAACCTTTCATGCAAACATTCGTGTTTCGCTAAAATAACGAAAATCGCTAAATTATGTGACAAAAAATACTAAAAATTTACGAAACCAAAAACAGTTTAATTATATACTATTATGTAAATGTATACAATTTTTTTTTTTTTTTTATTCTTTAGCCTTGGCTATATTTTTGCGGAAATAACTTACGGTCTTATATTATATAAACTATACAACAAGAAATTAATGAAAAAAATTGCATGTAAAATAAATAAATTCGTACAAATACAAATTATAAAGACATAGTTAATTAAAGCTACACGCTCTATTCATTGTGGACCAATAAATAAAACTTAAAAATAAATTATACCACACGGTTTGAACGATACAAAGATAACTATACGGGAAGATTATATGTATATGATATTATAACAAAGACGAAATTTTCATACTTATAAATGTTTGAATAAATCTTCATTGTTTACAAGATATGTTTTAAACTAAAAAGATGTTCAAATAAATTGCACCACTATCCAATAATAATGGTATAAGAGTATAAGAATTCATTGAAATCCGTATACTTTCTGCCTTATTCGAGGTTATAATATTTTTTCTTGTATAATTGGTCAATTAACTTTTTGTTGAAATTCGAAAGTAGTAAACTACATCGAAATGTATTCATCAAATACCATAATAAAAAAAAAATCTTAAATTTTTCGGATCAATGGACATCATAAAATTACACATAATTATATAATGATATGAAATACATTTACGAATCTAATCTAATTAATCTAATCGTATTAATATTATGTTTCGTCACGAAACTCAGCCTAACAGGAATTTGAAACTATATATCATGAACGTATAGCTAATTATTTTTTCAATAACTGAGAAAAATCACATTTATGTGTACTATTCATATATAAATCCGCAAGAGGTTTGGATTTTCTTCAATTTATTAAGAAATTTATATTATTATTTTTAAGGAAAATATCGTACCCTGTCGCTAAAATGAAGAAGGAACTTTAAACGTTACATTCAAAGGAGAAAAACGTATTAACGGAGTTTATACAGATCTAAGAGTTTAAAGATGGATTATGAAATTAGAAGACTAAGTACAAGCGATGTTAAGAATAAGACAAGCAAAAAGGCCGTTTAAATTATAAAATCGGATCAAGTACATTCTGCAAAAAAACTAATTTCGAAAATGCTTTATTTCTAATTTATTCTGTTGGTACGATTACTGCTACAATCTTAACTTGAATCGCATAAAACACAGTCAGTCACAAAGAGTAAGCGTTTATATTAATAAAATAAAGGGAACGAGTTCAAGCAAAATTTTTCTTTTAAAAAAATACAGTTTTAATGAATTTAAAAATAACATTATATTCCTGATGTATAATGTGTGTTTTACACATACATGCGGTTAACAGGTTTCAAAAAGGTATACGAATAGGTATACGAAAAGTATTATGAGTTATGACGAATCCAATTTTTTTTTTTTTTTTTTTTTTTTTAACTTACAATTCGTATGTAGTAACACGACAATAGTGAATACGATAAATCACAATAGTATGTAAAAACAAACAATAGAAAAAGGAAAATAATAAATAATAGTAATCTAAGAAAAGGGAGGCTTTCCAATCATAGAACCCTTCATAATCAATTACACTTTTGATTTATTTGAGCTGTTAGTGTAAGAAATCTTGACACGTGGAGCACCTTTTGAGACGACGTGGAGGGTCATCAGATAATCACGAGTGAAGATAGATGACAAACAAAAGGTAATACTGTAAATTTTCTTCGAGAGTAAAAATACTTGAAATGATTTTTCACGGTTTATTCCAGTTCGCCGCCTGATTGTCCTGGTGCCAATTTATTTATTTATTATTTATCGTATACCATCGTATATGGTGCCAATTGAATTAAGGTAGTTATGAATAGCAGACACAAAACAATAATTGGCTCTACGTCGGAAGTTAGTATATGGAAGTCAACATAGGTTGTAATTATAACTGCATTTCAAGTTTTAGGAATTTCTGTTGTTGATAATATGTTGTGTAGTATATATATATAAAAAAAAAAAAGAAAAATTTGCGATTCGGTTCGACATAATATTATAATTAAATATATTCCTTTATACCTTACGTTAAATTCGACGAATGATCTTATAAAACAACCTTTAGGCAATAATAAATTATTAAATTATTTACCACTATGATAAATTAAAATATCATTTCCATTTCAACGTGATTCGAATTCCTCGAATCCTTGAACATAATATTAATCTTCATATTATCAAAGGGTAACCGTCGTGTACTCGGATGGTCGGATCTTTGAATGTGTTCGGAAAATATCTAATGTTTTGTGAGTGCGTATTAAAAACATCAAACGTGCAGCAATTTCAAGGACGTCCTAACCGTTAGGTACGATAGCCAATAAGCAACTATTGCCTCAGAATTTATGTGAAAACTTTTATTTATATATATATTTAACATAGAACTTTGATAACTAGGGTCCAATTAAAACATTTTTACATCTTTTTTAAGTGTTAATAGCAATAAAAAAAAAAAAGAAATGATATATTATAAAACGTTAATTAATGTAAAATATTATAATAGTATAATAAGTATTATTTATTTTAAAAAGAATAATATAAAAATACATTATATACTTATTGTTTACACTATAAATGTAAAAATTATTTAATGCAAGAAATTTTTAAAAATATATGAAAAAATATTATAATATTGTTTTTATAAAAAAGTAAAGTTTGCACGGTAGACTAGTATATGCTCCTATCCAGAGAAATTTCATATGGCCGAGGGGAGGAAAAAGTTAACAAATTTTAAACTGTAATATTAGTATTCGCGCGTAATCACATTTATACGGCGTCCCCCCGGTGCCGCGGCGGTGCGTTGCCGTTGTGTGCGCTGGCGGCCCGGTGGCATGCGTTTTTACTACCGTCCGATGCACCTCCGATCGTGTCATAATTTTATCATATAATTTTTTCTTGTTTTTTATACCTAAAGTGTTGTGAGTGTGTCGTTACCGTCACCGTCACCGTTACCGTTACCATTACTATACCATTACCGTTGCTGTCACAGTCACCGGTATCAATTTGCAGGAGAGAGCATCTGGCCACAGTTCCAGTCGTCGTGTAACCTAAGTCCAAGCAACGCTTTCACTGTCATACCATCACGGTATCAGGTTGCATTATTATTTACACGAATGTTTGCATTGTTAATTTTATTATTATTTGTATTTTTCTATTATTATTATTAAGAGCCTAAAAGCCGGTCGGCAGATTTTGTGTCCTTGTCACCCTTTTGTAATTGTATTGAAAATAGTAGGCCGTTACCCAGCATTAAGTGAAAACCCACGTACCTTTATTTTATTCATAATATACAGTCCATTTTGAAAATGAAACATGGTCCTTCGAGCCGGATGTTCCTAAGAAATTGAACAGTGACCAGGGAGTTAAAATATTTCCTTAATTTAAAACGTATGATTATTATAATAATAGTATTTAAATTGAATGTATAGTTACATAATAAGTTATTGGTGCAGCGACCTTGTTGCGTGATTAATAATTAACAATTAGTAATCTGCTTTTTATAACTTATAGTAGTGGAAAGAAATCTACTCTAAATAGGAGCATAGTTACGAGCTCCTAATGAGGGCCACATTTTTATCTTGTCTGATGTCTCAAAATATCAGCTAAATCAAATACTGAGTATTTGGAATCCGTATACGAGAGTATAGTGCTCGTTCGACGATCTTGGTTGCAATAAGTACAGCAGGGTTAATGAACAACTACTACCTACTATTATCTATGTACTTCGATCGAGCTCGTTCGATAGAAATTCTGGAACTACGTGATTATATAGCTATATATATATATATATATATATATATATATATATATCATTTAACAACGTTTATTAAAATCATTATATTAAGCTCGTCCGCCTATCAATTTTAATACGCCGACAACAATTAAAAATATAATATTCCCTCATCTCGAACACTTCAAGTATACCCCCACTATACTGTTTGTATGCTTTTGAGAAGAGGGTCCCAGCCGACTGAGATGCAGCACATATTATATATATATATATATATTAGTATTCGTGCATTCGACTGGAAGTAAACACAAACCCTCGGCCATCGTTTAACTCTGACGACGCGTAATAAAATATTATGAAAGTCGAAATATGGCCCGAATACTATATTGAGTGTTCCGTTCAATAGAAATATCTTTAGATAAATCTTTCCTTTCCCCTTCACACAAACACCGTTGCTCGCCAACGTAGACTGTTTTCTATTAACCTTAAACTCAAGTGCGCTTTCGTTGCTAGTAAATTCGCTGATAAAAGGTTTGTACTTTTTTCTACCTATAATCGTCACATTTTAAGTTTAAATGCCGTTTAAGCACGTTGTAAGTACGTCAAGTACAATATGCATATATGCGCCACCTTTTTTATGTAATTTAAAATTTATATTTTTCGCGAAAGCCGCAACTACGATATTAAATCGTTGACGAATGAACAAATAAATATTAAAAATATATAACCGAGGCAATGGGAGTATACTTTATACAGCATGGAGTGAGATAAGGCAATTGGGATGTCGTAAGCTTAATATTATTAAACCTAAATACTAGCGTTTAATAATGCTGCGTGGACTTCGATGAATTTCTCGACAAAAATTTGTCATTGCATCTAAGACACAGCAGAGTCTATAATTTACACCACACTCATAAAATAAATTAAACGCGCACATAGTTTGTTCATAAGAGTTTTTCACGTGAATAGCTTGCAAAAATGCTGACTATAAGAAATTATACTTCATTAAAACACTTTTTACATCCAATTTCTGACTCAAACAGTTGTCACACGAGAACTTATTTGCATTTTTACAGCAAGCAAAATAAAAGTTCACAGAATAAAAAATAAATAGCATTGTAAAACCAAAATAATGTATTATATTCGTCTTTTTGTTTGGAACCAGAAACATTATAGGTATATGACATTAAATTTAACTATTATTAATTATATGAACGTGTATAATCCTTGGCATGAGACTTTGTATAATTAAATAGAACACCAATTTTCTCATATCCAAGTGTGTTAAAAAAGATAAATTATAAATACCTGTACACAGATCCCCCACAAGAAAAGGTTGTTGGACGTGGAGTACAAGGACCCATGGGTCCCGTTGCAAAATGATTTGAAATGTTAATAGTAATACTTTATTCATATTAAATAATGGTGTAAAATAACATTTTATAAATCATAAATTATGATGTATATAAATATAAACATGGCTTCAACATTGAATTTCGACAATGTCATAACGGAGTTCGCTGAGCTCAAAGTACGTAAAATAAAATGTTAACACAAATAATTAAATATTAAATATAAATTAAAAATAATTGTATTTTTTCCATCTATATCATATTGTAATAAAAAAAAACAAAAATAAAATATTATTATCAAAATGTCTATGAATCTTGATTTATAATAATTAATGATAAATTGCATTATTGGAAAGTATGTAAAATTTTTAGTACAGGGACCCAGAAATTGATGTAGAAGGGTTTTATTCCCTAGATCTTGCCTGAACACACTGATATTCAGTACTGTTTTTACAGTCATAGCTAAGTATATATATATATATATATATATATATTTATACTGTTGTATACCGTTACGGTGTATAGAACTTAACTCTACTTCATAATCGATCGTTTTATTCGTATTGTTAGTTCTATTTTCGATGTGTGTGGCGGGCTTCCGGGTGTTCGTATGTCGTACGGAAAAATAAACCCTTATTTTCCCGGTTGGCGCCATATAATATTACATATCCGTACGAACAGTTATCTATTGTGCGAGAATCGTTCGAACTAAATAACTTACCCGAGTAAAGTGAGAATAGTATTTACTTTATTCATATTTTTTTGGTACGTTTAACTGAACAGAGTTTATCTTATTCTACTGTTTTGCTCATCACAGCTATTACACGATCGTATAAGACCGTTCTATTAAATAATATATTCACGGTTCTAAGACCGTAACCATAAACTACGTCTCTATAATGAAATTTCTAAAATCGGTTTAAATCCATAACCGATTGCGTCCAATGTATATGGAAACTCCTATAATTAAAACCACCGATGATTTAAATATTGTTAATGATTACTATTAAGTTTTAAAAGTATAAAATAATATAAAAATTCTACAGATTACACAAGTCCTCGTATATTATTATCATTCATATTATTATTATTGTCGCGCAAGACGGTGAGACCATACAAAGCGAATGCAACAAGTTGGACTAGAATTTTGGTCCGTTGACTAAGGTCTAAATCCGTGAGACGATCGACATCGAGAGAAATCTGGTCTTCATCATATTGTCGTGTGGTCAGTGGTGGGTATATCCTAATTCTGAGACGAAAGGAGTGGATTTGAAATCCACAGACATTATGGGGTTCAGCCCTATCTTTATGTATTCGAGTATTATTATAATACTGTAATCGGCACGAAAAATATGAAAATTTTGTTAGTTATAATTTCTAAAAATTATATCCTTACTACTTCCATATAAAAATTTCTAAGCACGCTTTTGTTCACTTATTCCCCTTCTGATAATAGTTTATGCATAGGTAATATATGTTTCAAATATTTATTGAGATACAAATACATAAAAACATATTTTTTTACATAATACACGATTTATAATACGCTTTGAATATTAAATATCATGAGCCAAAATAAAACACAAATTGTAAACGTATTATTTCGATTTGAAAGAATGCATGTTCTTGATGATCGAATTGCATTATTATTTCCTAAAAAAAATTCTGCATTCAAACTGTACTCGAGTAAAAACAGATAATGGTCGAACTGCATTCATTGGAAAAAAAGAGTTAAAACTTATAGGTAGTGGGTTTTCACTATAAATATTCACGTATACGCGCATAAAAATGGTTATAATTGTGTTGTTGGACATAACTGAACATTTTCCGTGTACAAGAATTGTACAAAAAATTGTTTCTGATTTCACAATACACATTCCACTATTGTAACAACTGAACAGAGTTTTTGAATTAAATTTGTTTTATTACTACAAAGAATGATTAGAACGAGTTGAAAAAAATTATAATATCGATAGTAATAAAATGTAACGATATAAAAAAACATTTCAATTTTTAAAATTGAATATAATACATTATATGAGTTATCAACATAATAGTATGTATAAAAAAAAACATATTCGAGTTTACGCCTGTAAGTGAAAATGAAAATGAGTATTTTCTAAACGTTTGAACCCTTCAAATTCATGATATTTTTGTTGAAATACATTTATTTGAGCCCAACCACCACCTGAGTACTTTTCGAACATTGGCTTTTTTCAACTCAAATGCGATTAAAATAACTATACTTCAACAATGCCCTTCATAATAGTCCATATCAAAATACTTTGAAAACTTAGCCATGTGTAGAAAACGCCAATATTTGGTTAAAATTTCAAGTGTTTACGGTTTTTGTTTTTGAGATGGAGCATTTAAAAAAAATGTATTTTGTCAAAACGCGGTTTTGTGTAAAATTTCCTGTTATTTTTGGTAATTATTTTATCGTTTTTGTTTGGACGATTTTAAAAAATATTGAGAAAGTTTCATTTTTGGCATGCCCAAGTACCGTCTACATTCAATTTCTTTTCAGAAAAGTTGCTGTTTAAAAAAATCGAAGCATTTTTACTCCCAAAAAAGATGTCGTCAGAAAAAAAAAAAACATCATTGTAAAACCAATAGATTCCATCATTCCGTTCAGAATCTAATAATGTAGTTAATATATTCTATTGCTCATACTATAGCCAATTTCATGTTATTCGGGATTTTTGAACAACAAATTAAATTTTTTTTTCTTGAAATAAATACAAACTTTTACAGTCACAACGATTTTTATTTTATTTTTTCTACTTCTAAGTCAACTCCCGTGTCCTTCGACCTTTGGTCTCGGTATAATTATAATAGCGGACTGCAGGCCCATCACACGATCGGCGTTCTAACTCTAAATTGAAGACACGAGACGTCGCAACGGATGATCAATATAATATCACAAATAACGAAACCAATAGCAACTATTGGAATATTAAATGCTAACCTTAAATAATATTAAAAATTGTTAAACACCTGTGCGATCGAGTTGGCCTGCTCAACCACCATATAACAAAAGACGTGTTGAATTAAGAAGCTGATAGTTCAAAGGTTAGTGAGTCTAAGACCACACATAGCCTTCCATAATAATAACCTCCGTAACCGTTAGATAAGGGAAACACGTCTTCTTTTTCTTTTTCCGGCACGTATTTTAAAATAAACAATCAATTTCACTGCATTCGATTGAAATCTCGGTTCGATTCCCGGTCAGGTATATAATTTTTCTACTTTTTTTTTTCTATCTTTTATTTAATCATTTTTTTAAACGAAATTCAAATTATATTCATAAATATTAAATCTTGAGTTATTTATAATACTATAAAATGCAATAACGATATTTTATAAAGTTACGTTATCATATCATTATGAATAAAAATGAAAAAAAGTAGGTACTTATAATGACCCTCTATGAGAAACGCAAGACACATAATATAAATGATACAAAAAACTATTTTCCAAGTCGCGAAATCTTCCAGGTTTAATTGCTCGCACTACGCGATCATCTGTACGTGTTACGACCGTAGATCGTGTGTAAGTTCTAAGGACTAGTCTGACACCACGGAATATCTGTAGGACAGTTCACCACCCGCTCGCAGTTACCAGAATCACATCAATTATGATGCCAGGACATTGCTGGTCACATACTCTACACTTCCATGAATGAAACGAACCCATATGTACCGTCGAATCCCACCTAAGTAGCATGAATTAAATTCAGCCACCCGGTGTGCAAACTAATACTTTTATTAGTGTTGGAAATAGGGTGACGCTGAATGGGCACCTCCTGGAGTACCAGAAGGCGGTGGTGCTGATAAAAACGCCAGTCTGTAACGTAGTCACCACGGTCGGAGGATAATCAATGCACATGCACAGAATGGCAAAACGCCGACGGTGTGCTATTCGGGTGCGACTCTGTTTTGAGATATTTGACGAGTCGTTGGCCCCCTATCACGGATGACTATTTAAACATTTTAAACTCAGTAAGTTATCCGCAAATCCTCGGCCTCGACGCAACAGCGTGCACTGACGACGCTCCGAAGACAGTCAAAGATGATTTCGTTGAATTAAATTTCAAGCCAGGTCCCAGTGGTGTACTGCAATTTGTGTACAAAATCGTAGGTGCAGTCCGTTGATGCCCGAGAAATGTCCATGCGTGCAGCAGCAAAACATGCACATATAAAACTTCCAATGTACCTAATATGTATTTCGAACGTTTAAAACTATTTTTTTATATTTATTATAATTATAATGTTTCAGTATATTTGCGTGCTATTACAAGTTTGTATATTACAGTTTACAGTTTAATAATTATGGTTTTATGATTTTCGGTTTATATAAATAAAATATGAATGGGGATTGTAGATAATTTTAATAAGGTTTGCAGATTAGCGATTTAATGTTGGAAAAATTTCTGTTAGATATGGGAATATTGTTGTGAGTTTGCTTAAAATTACAGTTATTAGAAAAATTAATGGATTTAATAATGTTTTGAGTTCATTCAAAATGTTTGACGTTGAATCTGTAGTACTGGATATTGTTTGGGGAGCTGTTATACTGGCGTATCATCATACGATGGACCGGACGGGGGTGAATGCAATGCATGACGACGTGAAGTGCCTGTTTAAAACTTTAAATTATTTTAAATTGGCATCGGTCATCCATACAACGATACGACGTTACGGATCACATTAAAATCAATAAATATTAAAATTTATAAATTAATAAAATAATTTCCCTATCAAATTAATTAAATAATTTATATGTATTTGTATTTTTCACAAAAAGAAAAAAAACGAAGTTAAATTATTTACAATTTACATCACTTTTCGTGAACTATTATTGTCTCAAATTGATATTCCTGGCTTATAAGGCTCCACAAATTTTTTATGAAGGCGAGTATAAGGGCTCTACGAACAAAAAAGTTTGAGAACCGCTGCTTTACATAGTAGAATATTAATTGTAAGCGCAAACATTTATGCTACAGCCCGTGATCGTCGTTTAATGTGTGTTTTGATCATATTCTTTTTAAAATTGTATTCAATCACGGGTAATAAATTCTTTAGATAATTCAGGGCAGTTTTCAACTTGACAGTTCCGGTGTCTGGAAATTATTGTCGTCGAATTATAATATCTACAATATAATATGATTGCGGTCGTGTAAATTGAGTAGAATCGCT
>JAIPRK010000926.1:75254-115312 GCA_025469195.1 Chaitophorus viminalis
ATAAATTCTTTAGATAATTCAGGGCAGTTTTCAACTTGACAGTTCCGGTGTCTGGAAATTATTGTCGTCGAATTATAATATCTACAATATAATATGATTGCGGTCGTGTAAATTGAGTAGAATCGCTCAAGCGCTCTCCTCATCCTCAGCCAACAAAAATTATTATTTCTGATCTAAACATATATTATTATAGTTGTATATATACGTGATGGGCATAATATTTCATGAACCGGGTATAATGTCTTTTTTTTCTTCTTTTTTACACCGTGTGCCGACTGATGAATTTACTGTCGTAAAAGTTTTTGCCTGGTAATCGAGCGTACGTATATGGTAGATCATAATATTTTCAGCGTGTCATGCCCAGCCTATACGCTCGTATTCATCGGCAACGGGTTTTATTACGTACTATAACGCATGTTCTTCTAAATTTATATTTAATATAATAATGAACCGGTGCCTCATATCATGAACTTTTTCGGACGTAAAAATAAAATAGAAAAATTAATGAGGAAATAACAATTACTATTTTTAACAACTAGATGCAGTTCCCTCCCTGCATTACCTTAAATGCCCGACGTCAATAAAATTATACATTTTATATAGTAACTCGTGGATAGGTACTCCCCGAACCAAAACCAGAGTCGGTGGAGGTGCAACAATTATCACTGTTGTTATAAACGTGCCCAATAGCATTAACAATACAGACGTTTAGATATTTTTAATTGGAGAAAGGGAGAAGACCACAACCATCGAACCACTAGAATTAAATTCAAAGTAATGTTTGGCACGAAATCAGCGTGATAAAATATGGTATATCAGGCATTTACAGTTTTTCGTTTTTGAGTTAGAGCAAAATAAAAAAAACGGTTTTGCGTAAAAATGCCCGTTTTCCCATTATATTTTTGCGTATTTTTCCAACGTTTTTGAAAACTATTGACAATTTTTTACTTTGACCACCCAATGTATGAGTGTAAGTAAGTGTGACCAATTGATTGAATGTGGATAGAGACAAAAACGTCTGCGATCAAAATGATTTGAAAAATAAAAAATCATTTTGAATTTACACGCGTTCCCGATAGGTACTTTTAGTTGAATCGTATAGAGTTGAAAAACGCCATTATTGCAATTACTGACGACCGACGGACGGGGTAAATTTTTATGTTCGTTATTGAACGCATGGGGTGTAGATTAAGACTCCGCGAGTAAGTTAGCGGCGATATTCGAACGTACCTCTCTCAACCTCCTTACCACGCAGTCAAACTATATGGCGTACAAAGTATCTCGCGAAAGTTGTTGGCATCCGAGTTTCATATCCGGACCGGGGTTATGCGAGTCGGTACACGACATTTGGTACTCACCAGTTAGTCTCGTTTCTCGGTGCACAGTTAGAGTTCTTGCGTGGACAAAACCTGATTAAGGAAAATAAACAACCACTCGGGCTTTACAGAAAGATAAATCGAGTAAGTTTGCGCGCGCAAGTGTACGTACACGATACATCTGGGTAGACGTTGTAAAAGTTCCGGAAGTTATCGTGTACGCCAGGCAGGTCAAACTCAAAGTATCAAGCGGGCCAGATATATTGAATAGCTTAATACGCGGGCCGCACATATCCAATAAATGAAAAAAAAATTGTATATTTCAATTGTATTATTTACAAACACAACCGGTACAAATAAATTCAAAAATATATATATAAATGTATAATTTTTTTTTCCAATAATATTTTTAACCATGGGCTACAAAAAAATAAGCCACGGGCTGCGTGTTTGATATGCCTGGTGTACACGTACTTACGGTTTACGGACCTATATATAACCTGTTATCTACCCCCGGTGGTGAGTGGGAGTAGATCGATATCCTCGCGATGAATTTGCCAACGACGACGGGTTCTAGACTCTCGATACTTTTACACATTCTATCATGTAAAAAAAATCCTCTCACGGATGCAGCTTATTATTATTATTTATTTTATTTTTTTTTTTCAACAAGCTTTATGGTTCTTTTAAAAAACCAATATTTAAAGGATTTTAATATCCGTGTTTCTAATGTCTACGAATAAACAGATGATGTACAATCTTAGGTACACTTCGCCGTACAACAAACCCATCAAAAATGTTATACTCATAGTCTTATTTATTTTTTTGCAAGGTTGGATTTTCACAACGGTTTCTCAGTACCATGTTTACCACAACATATATATAGATTATACTAGACCTAATTGTTTTCCTTCAGTTAACTTTTTAGATTCTCAGTGAAATGAAGAACGTCTCTCTGCAGTGACCTGTTGTTTTTTCTTTCTATTAAAACTTTTCGTGAACCAAGTAAACTCCTATGAAATATTTTCATTTTTCTCAGGATATTATTTATAGGACACTATCTCGCATTTAGTTTTTATGGACAAAAGAATTAAAATACCTCTTAACCCTAAGCCGTCAAATTTAATGCTTCAAACTCAATACATTTGATATATTCGGTTTTTTAAACAGCTTTTAAATCTTGAAATATTATAAAATTCTTCTTTTTTACAAATATAGACGGTTGTTCATTTTATTTATATTATCTTTTGTAATTTCAATATTTAATGTAAGTAGTACAACATTCCATAGTACATAATTCCAATAACTTACATTCAAAATCATGTTTAGAATGAAATAGTTTCAAGTATTTCTTTAAAATCTATTCTAATGAAGATGATCAACACTTAACGGTATATTTACACTGAGCACCGCAAGTAGGTATTTGGTTTATTTTAGAGGTCCCTATTACTAATTACTAATTTTATTAATAAACTTTATTTTCATTTGTATTTCTTCTAATTGACTCTATGGTCTTGACAAAAGTCTCAACTGCGGCCCATGTATCATAAACCAACAATCCTAACCAAATTATTTGGACTGAACACTTCGCTGTGGTCTCTTGATTGATCATATTGATTCGAATTACGTACA
Organism: Chaitophorus viminalis; assembly: GCA_025469195.1. Taxonomy (NCBI): domain Eukaryota; kingdom Metazoa; phylum Arthropoda; class Insecta; order Hemiptera; family Aphididae; genus Chaitophorus; species Chaitophorus viminalis. Next base: position 78,203 of record JAIPRK010000926.1, read on the forward strand.
AATATACAAATTTAATATATATATTATATAAATTCTCATATTGAACAATAACAGACCATAGTTCTCATATTTTTCCATAAAAATGTATGTGTTCTTAATGATAACTTTCTTATATCACAGTGATCAGATATACATCATACGACTGCAGTACCACGTTCAAATACAAAAACACGTTATAGCCGCTATGATTATCTGAAAGTGGAGAATAGCAGTTGTTCTTTGTCCCATTATTACACCAAATTGAAACGACAATGGTTCGATTTGTACCTGAGGTTTCCATTTTGTATATTATCGGTCTTCTTGCGATCCCATAACATTCTACACGTGCGTGTAGCTAAATTGCATATACAATGCGCCGGTGTCATAATACATAATATCTGTTTTAGTTAAAATATTTTTGTATAATAATATTATAATATTATAGACTACAATGAGTATACTAATAGAAGTGCGTAGACACATTTTCAATTAAATCATTATCATGCAATTGAATCAAGTACCAAGATTATACCTTAAATTAAAAAAAGGTATAAATATTAAAGTTGTACTTGAACTGGTATAAGTACAGTTTTGATCTACTTATTTTTTTCTAGACATTTCCTATTCGTACGCATACTTCAAATGTATTTGAGTATAATTCAATTATAACATAGTATTTTTCAACAATACTATTGATACTCGTTAATTGTGGAAAAAAAATTGACTCATAATGTACATGATATTTTGTTAAGGTTTACATTACTTTTTATCATAACTATGAACGTCGTTCTTTAAACAATACTATGTTCATTGGTTTTATAATATACGTAAGATATTCAATTTAGTTATAAGTAGAACTCATGACTTGTATCATTTACATATTTATATAAAAAATTCTAGTAACACCTAAGTAAGTTACAAATTGGTTTCAGGTAACCAGCGAGTCAAATACAAAATTGTTTAATTCATTTTTTATATAATACGAACTTTTGACGCTATTTTAATATAATGATGCTATTACCACTATTTTATATATCACCATTCTAAAGAAGAAAAATGTAATTTAATTTAATTTAATAGAAAATTAAAGTCTTTTTCTTCGTTAATATTTTATTTGCGTTTATCAGTTTATATTTCGATGATTGTCATAAAAGAAAATTAGATTGGCAAATTATATGATTATTACTCGGTAATTCCATTGATAAAGAGGTCTCTATTAATAATGAAACAATTTTATTGTTGATCATATTGTATAATCGCCTTATTTTCATTTTGCTTGCACTATATTATATTAGAGAGTCGTTACCGATTTCTAATGTCGTATACCTCGGTGGTTGTTGTAAACTTGTGCAACGTGTTTTCAGTTGTAAACTTCATTTTTAACTTTGTTTTTATTTTTGTCACCACCTGACCATTATTTAACGATGACTAAAGAAAACATGTCCGTTACTTATCGTCTTAGAAGTTATGGTCGGGAACTTGATGTAAACATGCACATTCGCAATTAACGCGAGTATATTCCTGTGTAAATTTTGTGTTATTAAAATTTTAAACTTAAAACTAAATTAATATTAATAACTATGTAGATAATAATTTGTATTATTTATTTATTTCAATCTAAACGATCTAACCCAGTTGCAATGGTATTGTTAAACTTAAAAATAATATAATAATAATAATATTTGTTGTATATAATACATTTTTTTATACTTATTTTATCTTAACATTTTTAGTGCATATATAAGCACATACATGTATTTTAAGAGTATATTATTATGCTTATAAGAACTTTTTTTATAGCCATAAGTCACGATCACTGGTTATAAGTAAGGTATTATCAGCTGTACATCGAGATAACTCCATTAAAAATTAAACGTTTTTCATACGCGTAAATCACTGTTTTGCGCCGTGCAACCGGTAGCCGGGCATACACCGCGAACGCGCAACAACGATTATATTGGTATATTATTACGTCTACGGGTAAAGATAAGCGTACCACGAAAACGTGAAAAATCGAATGAATCATGCGTGGTTAACGAGTAAATAATTGTCGGAAATGGCCGGTTTAATATTGACGAGCAGTTTGAATTAAGTACAGTCGATTACAATATGTATTTTGAACGACGAGTGAAAATTTGAAACGGTAATATGTTACCTTGTCGAGCGGCATGCGCTGTAAATGGTACATCCCCGACGAGAGCCGACAATGAAAAATGTATAATGTGCGTGTGGAAGTTGAAAATTGTGTAGAGATTCGTAAGGACTGCATTGTATTTGCGAGTGCGTAGGCGGTGCACTTTAATTGAGTTTAGGAAACGGAGCAATTTCGTTTGTCAGAAAAACGAAGAGAATGAGGAAGAAACCGACGCCGGTGCTACTGGAACTACTCCGCCCTGATCGATTGGTTAGAATCCTACGGCCACCACGTCGCAAGCTGACCATGACACCGCCGGAAAGCTTCGTCACGTCACGACAGCGGGAAATCGACATTCTCACTATTTGTACTGGCAGCCGACGGGACAACGTAGTATATGGCTTGGTTTCGTCGAATTTTCCTTAATGAATAATGATGTTTGATTATTTTCTCTCGTGTGTTATCTGATAAGGACAAAACAAAGTTAAAATAACGATTGTACGTGTTTAATATCTAATTATGACGCAGGTGACGTACGCATGCATGTTCGCTAGGAGTTTGGCCCGTTTTAAAATTGCATGTCATGCGTTCACCATATATTTATTTATCTTACCCATAGTCGGTATGACCGTCATGTGATATAGTTTTCAATTTATTTTAATTTGTACAATGTTACTGTCTCAAATAATATGACGTATAGGCGTAGTAAGTACCGATTAGATGAAATTCCCTTTCAAAAGAGTTATAATATCGAAGCGAGCACTCCGATCCTACTGATCAAAATCGTGCACACAGACGCAATAAAAAATAAAAAACTGGTACACATCGTGATAAAACCAATTCATACCTTGTTTTACCCGTGATCTAAAATACTTCGAACGCAAATATTTTCCATCGATGTATATACTCGTATGTTAAATTGTGTGTTTTCTTGCAACTCTTTGCTCACGGAGAAGCCACAATATATCATTATTTCTCACAAAACAATTTAACACTCTAATTTAATTCTAGGAACGGTTTCTGTTTATCATAATTTACTGGAACTTGTTACGACTTGGTTGACCTAGTACAAAAAATCATGGCTTTTTATGACATAATATAATTCAAATGTATGTTGGTCGTGATTATTTCAGTCTTCAATTGAGTACGACTCATAAGAGAAAAAGAACACATGTAAATATTTCATAAATGACATGCATTAAATCGATGTAAAATCTCGATTCGAAATAATCTATGGATTATGCATAAGCACAAAGTTGTCCGTAATTGATAAAATATTTTATATGATGCATAATTAAAATTTAAGTAATAATTCAAGCTTTAGCTGATTATGCGTGCAATATATCATGACATTTTTGTAGTAGGTATAAAAACGGTTTCGTGTAAGAATTATAACGGCTCGCCCACACGTTTCTCCGCAGTTAGAAATGTTCAAAATATTATCATCATACTATTTATTACTACACTTATATCAGCCGAACACAATACTAAACCGTTATATTTTATAGTTTGTACTAACGACGCTTTAATGTTTGAAGAACGCAGTTCTGTAATACGAGTTGACCATTATCGACTTATTTATAAAATGTTATCCAGTGTCCACGTACAATAAACTCGTGATGTTTACTATACATCTTGAGACCAGAGTTAAACAACACACCCTCGTTCCTCTCATACATTATTAACATTTTTTACTTTTCCAAAGGAAAAGTTTCCATACAGAAAACTCACTTAATTACACCATTAGTGGTTGGAAAATTATGAAATAATAAAAGTGTTAAAAGAACAAGACAAATTCACGAGTTATTTTTATCGAAAAAATTGTCATTTACCTAGAACCATAAACCTGAGAACAAGACTTTTGTAAATATCATAAATTTATTACTTTATAAAATCTTACACGCTATAATTTCCGAACCGTCTTCATCATCATAATAATTATATTTACTTAATACCGCGTACATCCTAAAATGAATAATAAATCTAATAAATCAGTAAATCACTAAATCTTATCTCCTCAGACCTCGGTTAAAATAATTAACCCAGACTCCGTGCAAAAAAAAAAAAAAAAAAAGAATTGTAAGCGACTCCGATACGGACGAAGTTTTCAATTACAATTAGACTGTGGTCGTCTCTCCAAAATTTCACAAACGATTAAATTCAAGAGGTCAACCACTGTTATCTAAAACAATTAAAACCACTTCAAACACACAATTCTCCACTTGTAATAGATTCATCGCTTTAGCACAAAACGAAAATACCGTAATAGAAACCAACGAGGAAAATTAAATTACGGTAAAAATATACTCTCACCAATATATATAAGAACCAAAATTTTTGCGAAAAAATAAAATAGAACTGTCGGACGGTTTCATCCGTAAAAACTCAACCAAATCACTTAAATTGAATACCACCTCGTCATATACGTACCAAGCTATCATTAAATTCTTAAAAGAATCAATTGTTAAATGTATCACTTACCGAATAAACCTTACCGAATCGTAATAAAAAATCTACATCCTAACACACAACCCGATTATAAAACTTTAAATAGAAGGATTCCTGATGAGAAACATTATGAACTGCTCAATATAGAATTTCAAAATCTCCCAAAAAGTTTATCAAAACATTTTTATTATTTATTGTATAATATGTTGACATATCATTTACTTATCATGCTTCTTTGTACAGATTGTAGATAAAGTATAATGTTTATTAAATAAAAAAATTGTTTATCGACGGACCAAACGTTAACGACTACCATATTCACTACAGTTGTTCTAATGATGATACCTAAAAAAAAAAAATCTATAAGAAAACAACATTATATGGAGATAACAACGTAATATTCAAGAAAGAATAAATAAGTCAACAAAGTTCAATATACTATAATATGAAAAATCCATGTGTATTCATAAAGCAATATTAGGGAGTTATAAAATATATAAAGTGAAAACATTCGCTATTTAAAAGTTTAACACAATTTTTTTCTTTTGCTAATACATACAGAAACATTATAGTGTTTAATGAGTTCGATTTATTGTGAACGTAATGTGTGTGATAAATATTTTCTGAACAGAAATACCCTTACATTGATCATAACCCCTCACATAAATACGGAAACGTCCTCATTTTCATTCAAGTTACCCAGTTTCTTTTGATTAAAGTTTTAAAATAGCCATAATTTACAAGTTTCCCTGAAATTTCTACGTACCTATTAAATATTAAAAAAAAAATATTATAAAGTAGTAGTGCGGTTTTATTTCTACATACGAAAATAGGCCTGCCTCCTGAAGTTTATTTACGTGTAGTTTTTTTTGTATCATATTATAATATGTATATTACAATGCATGATCATGATTTTTTCCAATACATACCAGATTTATCAAACTTAAAGTTTTAGATACCTACGACAAAATAAATAATTATTATTAATACAGCATATCATATTCATTTAAATGAACCACATGTATAAAAAATTGTATTCTATTTACCTCGAGATTCTTTTTAAAAGAAAAAAAATTGATATTTGGCGAATATAATACTATAAACATTAACATAACACGTAACACGAATAACTTACTGTGACAGTGAGATTAAATGCGTATTAAGATAAGTATGCTAGGCTGCTACTACTTAACGACTAACTCAGTTCAGTTACACAACTGCGACCTCTTAATAGAAATCGTTTTCCACTGAAAATAACTTTCAGTACTTTTACTTTAATAAAAATAAATATAAGTTGTTGACACTCTGCACGACAACGTATACCGTCTGTAAACATTTTCCAGTATACAATTCAAACCAAGAGTCTGATAAATGTAATGAAATTGTAAATTAGACCCAAATGCTGTTTGATAAAATAATATTTTTCTATTTAAGTATTAACTATAAGTCATTCATAGATTATATATATATATATATATATGCTACGGGTAGAGTACGAAAATGGGTAGTAAACATTGTACTATGTTTCCATTACATCCAGCGTGCTAAGGATAAAGTATAAAGTAGAAAAAAACCAAATCATAAAATATAACAAAACGTTATTCATTAGTAACTGAGTAACTGAGTAACTGAGTATTTTTTTATTTATTTAAAAGTTCAGGTAGATACCAACTTGCACTGCTAAGGTTTATTAGCCAACATTTTTTTTCTTTTTTAAAGAATTAAATATACAAATTTAATAATATTTACAATAAATGATGAAGTAATTATGTATATCATTAAGTTATTATTTTATACATAAAATAAAAAATTTAAAATTAAATATGTACAATTTATAATTACTGGAATAGTTCAATTCAGGTAGCATTTGAAGTTGCAAAGTATCTATTTACATTTACATTAATTTGATAAGTATTTACTTTTACACGAATATTTTTTAAAATCCTGACTACCTGAATAGTGCAGTATTAGCTATTTAACGCAAAGATATTTTTTTTAAATATCTCTTTTTGTGAATACATTCTAACAAACCATATACTCGTATTAATAATACAACTTAAGTAAACGTGAATACGAAACCGATAGATTGTACTGTCCGTACCGAAGGTTAAAAAATATACAATATCAGTGTACACGTTTTATTATAATATTATTTTATAATATCATACCTACAATTGATATTATAGTATATTTTATTTTATCAAAATACTTGATCTGCTCAAAGTTAGATAAATTACATGGTGAATGTACAAAATGAACGTTTAACAAATAATATTTTTACTTTATCCAATAGGCATGCGGATGGTGTTCACATACCCTGTACATTAGATACCGTATTACATTAGATACATTAGATATCATATTCTAACTGTAGGTACCTAATATATGTAAATTTAATCTATGTACTAATGTACTGCAGATGATTTCGACGATTTTTTCAGTCTAAGTTCTGGTACGTCGTGATACGTACGATGCTCTTTATTTATTTTTAGTTCAATCCATCGCATATCGTTTCAATTAATCTTCCACGTTTCACTCCGACCATAATAAATGAATGACCTTTCCGCTGAGCACATTCTACCGTTTGTTTGTCGGTCTCGCGATGGGAATACGAAAATCTAATCATCGGTAACACTTTTGATAGGCTACACGGAAATCGAGACTACCATTTTACACTAAAGGTCTCTATCAAACTTCATCTGCGGTGTGATTCTTGCATTGTAGGATGTCGTTATCCGCAGCGTTCTAATTCCATTATTTCGCCGACCATGCCCATCATAGTGAATACAAAATACGTAGGTAAATACAATAATAGTGACCAGTGTCGAAAAATCGAAATCATTATTATCGGTTTGCTCGATGTATTGCGTCTGGAACAAAGAGCACCGCGTTCCAAATCGATGAAAACCAAAACGTCAGTGCGTGCGTACAAAATACTGACGAGACATTTCACGGATTTTGATTTCTGTATATTGTACACATTCCACAATGGTTATTTTTCAATTAATTAATCGTTATATAGCATTATGACCATTGATCATTATCTAAATGGTGTACAATGTATACTTTACATATAACCTATACATAGTAATAATTTTAAGCCGCCGACGTTTTATAAATCTGCCCCACAGTTAATATTGTTCAACTACGTATTACAAAAACACAACATACACCTATAATGTATTGCGCATACATACAATTGGCTATTAATACCAAATGTCGTCCAATGTTTCCGGCCGCATCGGTGAGCGAATAATAATTAATTTATAGTTTGTATCTGACTTCAAAGCGAAATGTTACAAGGTTATAACGCGTTTTATTTACGAGTAAACGATTTCGCGCTATCGACGTTTTTTCGACATTTTATTTGATTCACATTATTCTCTTACTTCCGAGACTAAAAAAATGCTGATATCGGAGATTGGCCGAGATGCAGAGTGGCTGTAGTAAATGTAATATACCGAATAATTATTTGCATAAAAATAAAATGTTGTCTATTTTAAAAACCAAGGGTTATATTATCACAGGATACTTCTTGAGTGGTAAAAAAAATCCATATATTGGAAAATATTGTCTTGTAGTAGGTACACGTAAATATATACATATTACAAAAAAACAGAGTTTTAAAAAACACAAAATAAAACAGAAATAAAGATCCTTAAAAAACTACCCTGCATATTATACCTACACGGCTATATGAATAAATATGTTACCGCCTTACAGGAAAAGATGGTAATCGGTTTATGTCGACAATAATTAGTCAATAATGACAATGCCTGATTTAGCAAGGAATTGTCATAAATGACTAGTAATTGATGTTAGTTCCAAAAAACGGAAGACTTCTATGAAGTATGAAAGGGTATAATGCTGTTTATAATCCTGGTGAACTAATATCAGAACCTGGAACCAAGTCGTATAATGCCTACACGTGCTTTTTATATGCATAAAACATTCGTCGTATGTCATGTCTTAAATATCAATTATTTCACTGTCTGTTATATTATTTATTTTTTATTTAAGTGCTTTTATTTCCAAAACATTATAGCACAGCAGTTATATAAGTTAAACATAAGTTAAAGTTATATTGATTAATTAATGTGCGTAATTTTTTCTGCATAAAATTAAAATTTAATTTAATTGAAATTAAAATTATTTAGTTTTTACACTTAACCGTAAGCTTACGACTTACCAAGATAATGTAATTGTGATTGGTGTGTGTAAATATTTTTTATGATAATGATTCCTACTATCCCAAAACTAGATATCAAATATTGTTACCTACCAACTTGGTCACTTTTAAATGTTCGCTCATATATATTTTTAAAATTATGATATACCCGATAATTTTTTATAGTACGCAAAATATATATATATATATACAATACATACAATAAACATATCATAATTTAGTATATGACGTATAGGCAATGTAATTTATATACAATTTTTCCTTACACCTGGGGCAAATGATATATATAAGGAAACATTTTCCCATGATATATTAAAAATACATTAAAAGTACATTAAAAATAATTCTCATATATTTTACATAATTTTTATGCGTAGATTAAAAAAAGGTTTATTAAATAAAAAAATATATAGTTTCTAGTAATCTATTCTGGGGTAACGGTACCTGCCTAAACGTGTGTATAGTAATGACTATGCGCATCTACATGATATGTAACAGGGATGGTGAACTTTTTTTCATTATATTTATTTATATTTTGATTATGTATCTATGAGACTATGTTTGATGCAATGGACAATTATTTCATGTGACTTATTAGATGTATATAAGCATATATAAACATATATAAGTAACAAATAGTAGAATAAAATATCAATAGAAGGAAAAATTATCAAAGATAACATTTATTTTAAAATACTATAGCTTACTTTAATCCAGACAATTATTTTAAGGCATTTTTATAATATTTAAAAATTAATTATAAATAGGTGAAATTATTTAAAAAAAAAAAAATAATTATTTCATTTGACTGTAGTTTGCGATGTATTTTATGGCCATGAATTTAACATCGCGATGTTTTGTTCGCGATGAATTGACCTAGAGTCTTAAAATGGCTAAAACCAATAGTGCATTTTTGCCACTCAAGTAAACAATCATCTGGGTGCAATTGCTCAACTTGCAATACGCAACTAGTTATTTTAGCTGTTCCAAGACATATCAAAGGCGGCTCCAAGGGGAGAACTAGGGACCATAGCCCTCTCCCAAGCTCGTATTTTTCAAAACAAATTGTTTATTATTAAAAACAAAATAAAATCAAACTTTACGTCGTACAAAAATGGCGGAAAATAGGTTGATATCATTATACCTACCTAATAAATATTAATAATGGAATGGATCTTTTTAATTAAAAATATTATATAATTGTTGTCTTTGTAAAAACTAAAAATTTACGGCTTGAATTTGTATTGTAAAAATTATCGTTTTTTTGTTAAAAAGTTTTTTTAAAAATTATTACAGCTCCCTCTCAAACAAGTCTCTGAAGCCGCCCCTGACTTGTATAAATACACTAATAAACACCTCAGACATATTCAGTAATTATAAATACATACATGTCCTATAATAATATATTTTATTAATTTATTTAATAATTTAAATTTAAATGTTATATTTCTATCGAAAACATGTATTTTGTTTATTGGATATTAATCATGACATTATTTTAAAATGGAAAATAGTTAAGTTTAAAGTTTTAAATATATATAATTTGAATATTTTGTTGGTGCCTTCCCAATACGTCTCTAGTAGGTCCGTTGACTGTGGGTATACGAGTACCTAACGTATTTTTGAGTTCACCAACAGGAATACAGTTCAATAAAACCATACGTATTAAATACGGGTTATCAAAACAGTTCACAAGTATTCAATTTTATAAAATATAACAAAGATGCTTGTAAATTCTTAATACTTGTAAATAAAAAAAAAAACAAATCAAATATAAATGTTGAGTATTATTAAAAAGTGAATATTACGTCCGGGTTCGGATCAAACAATTTTAATATAAGAGATATTATTTAAAATTAGTTTGTGTAAGACATCGATGTGTAAAGAAATATAAATTCTTTGGTTATTATTTCTTAACATATCTAAGTCTTATACAAACTAATTTCAAATGGTCTCTCCTATTACAATAAATGATCTCTGTGTAAAACGACCAATTTTTCTCGACCGGACGATCCGGTCAATGTAAAATGAATTTTATTGTTCTTTCGGATATTAGATTAATGGTCGCCGGGTTGGCTAAATGTCAATGGCAGCGGAATCCGACCCCATTATCTCGGATCACTGGTTTAAGAACATATAATGTTTTTGACACATCACGTGATGTTTTATGGATTGTTTCTTTTGGGGTTTTATTTTTTGTACAACTCTCCCCCCCCTCTCACCGGTTTCCACGCCGGAGCATTATTCGCTTTGGGTATAATGTAAGATCACGCGATATATGTACTTGTATTAGATTAAAAAAAAATTCCCCGACGGAGATCGATGCCGAAAACGAATAATATATAACGCCATAAATATATACACAAATACATACGTCATATTATCGTTTCCATTCTCTTTGGATTATTTTTCTCCCGGGACGTAAAACAATTTCTTCGCCGCATTAATAACACGCAAAGTATCGACAACGCGTGTACATGGTGTATTATATTATTATGATATCGAACCATATGATTTTTTTTCTCATATAAGATTTAAGGTCTGTAACCGGTGAGAGGATATTGACGTGTTGGCTTCCAATCAACATATTATTGTTATAAATCATAATACGTTATAAGTACCATAATAGTGTTCCTCGACTGATACCACTCATGAAACATTTGCGGGAACACGAACATCTTGCGGGACCTCCGATTATTTCCCATAATCATAATAACGCACACATATTTTTTATATACCTACTCAGATGAGTTTTTAAACATCAATATTATAGTACAATTAGATATACGATTCAACAAACAAACTATTAAATTATTATTTGTAAAAATATTGGGATGAATAAAGTTCAAAACGAATAAAATTTGATTTTTATCAATTAAATTTTAATTTATTCTTACGAAACCGAGCATGAACAGTATTTAAAATATTAGACTCATAATATAGATTATTAACTGTTTGATCAGATATTAAAATGTCAATATCATCGGCAAAGCTAAATAATTCAATTTTAATACTTGTTTTTATTTTTAAAATATCAATAATAAAAAGAGGCCTAACTTTAAGGAACCCAACAAGATATTTCATAATATTTAAAATCACTCTAATTTGGTAAAACGTTCATTAATGAAAACCTTTTCTGTCGGCCACTTATTATTACAAATATTATCCTTTGTTAATTTCATTGATTTTACATTCCCAATTAAAGTTTTACTCATATCAAGTGTATGTTATATAATTTTGCCGGTATAATATTTTATTTAGAATTTAAAAAATTAATTCTGTTAGCTTCAAGCACTTTCAAATCCGTATTTGTTTTTTTTAACAATAGAAATACAATTGTCATTGATTATTTTAGGAACACCTGCTATTTCCACAGTAATTCCCAAATTGTGTTATTCAATTTCATCTATTTTAAATGTCAAATTTCCTCAGATAGCCGTTCCATTTGAATGTACAAACTACAAAGTTCCATAGTTTAATTTATACGTATCATATACTCCCATCTATCGGTAGACTGTTGAATCTCGATAGTGTGTGTAATTTTTTTTTTCGTATAGATGCTGATTCGTATTTTATTCTTTGGCAAAACTAAATTTCATGTATTATGTATAAACGTAGAGTTTAGAAGTTTAGACTGTACATTAAACACAAATATTAATTAATCATTTGATAGTGAAAACCTCTCGTAATGTATTTAAAGGTTCATTTTTTTATTATTAAAAATAACTAAAGCTTTAATAATTAGACGTCATATATTATACAATACTTAGACATTTGGAGACTCATATATTTTGGTTCCCAACGTGAATCGCAAGATAAGGAAAGCCAATCATTGATTTTACCACACGTTAGGTTAGGATAAAATAATTATTTAGGTGCAGAAGAGGAAATAGTATACAGCTGATAACAAACAATAGAATAGTTTACACGAATTTTGAGATGATCAAAAACGAATATATGTGAATATATGAAAAAAACACAAAAATGGCCGTGACAAATTTAGTGACGCATGATTAAAATTGAAACACAACCTCCATCAACAAAACAAATTGATGGGAGAATGAAAAAGAAACAACAAATTAATATTATGCGATACTAATATTTAATTGTGTTCACGCATATGTAGCTGGTACTTTAATACTATTCTAAAATATTTTATGTATTATATTTTAATAATAAAATATTATAGTATCCATTGACATAGTAGTATCGCGAGTTAAGTGAAAAAAAAAATCACAACCGTGTATATTAGCAAAAACCAGAATATTCCCATACAAGCCAAGTAAATATTTTAGTTTTCTTTTGTAAAGCCTACAGGCTTAGTTAACGAACCAAATCATTTGAAATTATGTATCAATAGATCGAGAAAGTGATTGGCTATGTGCTTTGCTAATTGCTAATTTTTTGGTAACATGCTATAATTATTAATGTAATTAGTTAATGCATGTTTGAATAGTAAAAAAAAAACTGGTAATATTTTGGTAATCATTTTATATTTTTTGGGGGTTTTGGGCCACTACGCCATCGCCATCATCAAAATTATACCGCAGCAATAAAATGGCAACGATTTATTGATTAAAAAAAAAAATCAATTGTTGTGTTCGATGTACTTTTGATACAACTATTTTTTTACTATATTACTGATATATTTCATTATGTTATGTATGAATTATTAACCATTAAATAAAATGAATTGGTAAGATATAATGTAACATCTTATTTATAAATACATTGGTACACTTTGAACGTTAACCTCATATATTTCTAAAGATATTTTACTATAATAAAGAAACACAATAAATAAACTAATATTTAATAATTAAATGCAATTTATAAAAAAAAATAATGATACTCCAACAAAAACACCATGTAAAAAAACGCTAAGTGAAAAAAAACTTAAAAGCAACTGCTTTACAATAGTTAAATTATATTAAGTAAGATCTAAGAAAAAGGGAAATATGTGTAACATTTATGCAATAGTAACTAATTAAAATTTAATATACATTAGTTGACTTTGTCGGAAACAAATACATTTATTTAAACAGTGTCTGTATTATTTATTAGTCACATCACAATATCATATTCTAGTGTTTATAACTATAAATTATTGGCTGGATCTCTTAGTCAAGTACTAAACTTGGAATAGTATCAGTTAAAATAATTTATAAAACAAATAATTATAAATAATTAATTTATATAACATTGGATTAGTTACTATTATACAAATATTACACATTCAACTTTATATCACTTACCTATTTTAAAACAGTTTTTTTAAAGCTTTTTTTCACGTAGCATGTTATACACGGTTTTTACGCTATGCATTTTTACTGGAATAACTGTAATCGATATATTACTTATTTTATTAGTAATAAATAAAATCGTATATAATTTATGCATACATCTTATTTGATATTTCTCTACAAATAATAGCTAAACATACATAGGTATTATATTAATTAATTAATTAATTATTTTATCGTCCAAAAAAAGTGATGAAATAATTACCAAAAAAACAGTAAATTTTACACAAAACCACGTTTTGACATCATATATTATTTTAAAATGCTCTAACTTAAAAATAAAAAACCGTAAACACTTAAAATTTTCACCAAATTTTTATATTGATGTTTTCTACACGTGGTTCTGTTTTCAAAGTATTTTGACTTATTTTGACTTATTTATAGACAATTTAAATTTAAACACTTGAAAAATGAATACAAGGTTTATTATATGTTATACTTATCGCAAATAAAAATATCCGAGATCGTTTCACTCAATTTTTTTTATAAGCCCATAAAGTTCAAATTTGTATAAAATATGTTAAAATTACGATAATTTGCAAGTTATTTTGTAGTTGAAAATTCGTAAAAAAATTTCTGTTCATACTTAAAGTTTAATTGTTTAATATTTCAACGCTAGATTATCCATAAGTTACTTTTCAAAAATCTATAAAAAAATGTCTACAGGACTTTATGAAAAAATGATCGTTTGAAATTTAAATGTTCACGAAATTCCATAAAATAGTGATTTATCCTCAAACGATTTTAGATATTTGTTATAATTCAAAAAATATAATTCGTAGAAACTCGAAATTTTTAGCAGCTTTTAATATTGGCATTTTCTTTAAGTTATATTTTTTTAAAATTATTATACTTATTTCTTAGCAACTTAGAGGTATTTGAAATATTCAATTATTTTACATTTTATTTTTATAGTTGTTGATAAAATAATTTGGCTGATATAAAATACTTGAAAATTTAATAGAAGATTCCACATTAGTTGTTTTTATTGTCATTTCAAAATTATTCAAATCCATCAGCCTAATTTTTTTTTTTTTGTAAACGTTTGAAAAGCAAATATTAACATTATATTTTAATTAAAATATAACATAATTATTATAATATACTATTCTAGATCAACATATCATCACCGTTTAGAATCGTATACCTGTCATTCAAAATTCAAATTTAACAAATCTATTATAATGACCTACCCTATGAACGAGGTACACTCCACCCCCAACTGTTCAGCAGAGCGAGTCTCATCTGGTTCTTTTTTTAAATGACAATCCTATTTTTTTCTACAAATTCGAATGAATTTTTTTTTTTAACAATTTTTGTATAATAAGATTTTTGACTTTCTAAATATACCAGGTTTGAGTAAGTCGAAATTTGAGTTAATGCAAAATTCATTTTCAACGATTTTTTCACTAAAAGTTTATTCAACATTTTCTTCGTGATGTTCTAAACTTAATTCGTATCATCCAAAAATTTGGTCATAGTGGCTGTAGTGATTGATTCAAAGTATCACATGATGCCTGTATTTTGTTTTTAAGTCTTGATGATTAGAATCATGTTTACAGCATCACGAGAAAACAAATTTTGCGCATTAACTCAAATCTTGACTTACTCAAAGTTGGTCAATTTTGAAAGTAGTAAAAATTGTTTAAAAAATTAACTGTCAAAAAAAAATAGGATTGTTATTTAAAAAACTATAAATAGTATTTTGCATACGAATGTACCAAAAGTGTTATACATTATAAAATAATATAAAAATGTGTATTTCTATATATTCACTACTTTCTTTAGAAAACCTCATTTCAATCTTAAGTTACTGAACTGAGTTATTTCGTTTTATATTAGGATAACCACTGAAAATTCAATAATCAAAATTGAAACTTAACTCACTTTAATTCAGCCAATTTTCAATATACAAAAAACGTTTTTGTATAAAAGATACTGAAAAATAATAGGCAAATCTGAATCTGGAGTTAAAAATAGTTGTTTTCATTTAAAAAAATACAAGTTGTACTGCGCTCGCACGTACAATAAGAGTTAAGGATTTGAAATTCATAAAAGAATGGAAATTTCGGTACTCTCTTTTATCTGCCGAAAACCCGATTTCATTCGAATATTTAGTGCTAACTATTAGCGTGATCACACTGTATACAACGGAATAACTTTTTATCCAATCTTCAATTAACGTTTTTATAGTCGGAGATAATTATTTAATAAATCATATGAAATATAGTAAAAGTAAATTTTAAATCAACTTAGTAAACGTACGTAAATAATGTTGCCAAATATATTATATTATAAATTTACGAATCAAAACTAGAAAATCAATGATCAGTGTATAGTTAAAAATCACACAAAAATCACGATCTACGGTCCACGTATTTTCTATGAATTGTATACACATGTACAATATATAAACAAGTTTTACATGAATGTATAACATGTGAGGTATATATAATAATATTTTATCGTAACCAAATCGCCTGTGTATATACGCGAGCTACGATGGGCACGCTTGTAAATTCATAAACATTGAATAATTAAGTCTTGTAAAAAAAAAAAAAAATTAAAATAAAAACACTTTATTCGAAAATACTGAGCGTGAACCACACACGAATAATATGTGTATATACCGAATACATACATCCATAGATATACGTAAACGTAGAATTCCGTTACTTTAAGCCAATCCATTTGTACAACATATATTTCGGCGACAGACGATGTTGAGGCATCGGCAAAACTACGGTAAACACATTTAAAAACACATTTCCTTTTATCCGAACATTTGCTTTCATTATAAATAAACAACGAATAATATTATTTTATTTCCATCATGCTGTGTTTTTTTGTTTTTTTGTTTTTTTTTTCTACATATTATATATCTATCAGACAAGTCGCATTTGTTCTGGCGTATGTGTCAAGCGGGTGTCAGTGCGCGGCCGTCAATCAGACCGCGGTGGCGGTGCGGCGACGGCTAATGGACCACCCGGTCCGTGTGATTTTTCAGGGATTCCCTCCGAGGGGATGATGAACAAAACGAATAGTGAACGACGGCGCGGTTTCTCCTCCACGTGCACAAAGTCGCGTCCGCAAAAGAATGCGAGCAAGAGGAAAAAAGGAAAATGAAAAAAGTAAACGCACAAGCCCCGTAGGTATATATCAATTACATAATAAATATAATATATATATATACATGCTGTGCGTGTGTGTATTCACGATGGTATTACACCATATAGTGTCGCGGGGAATTAAAAATCATTTGTCCGGGGCCGGACGAGGAAATCCGTTTTCGTCGTCCTGCAGGCGGGTTGCTGCGTGTAATATGGTCGGCAAAGTCGGTTATTCAATCAAACGTCCCGTGAAATTGAATGTAAACACACGCAACTATTAAGTTACCACCGGCGTTAACGCGATATCCAAACATACGCACGCACGTGCATTATAAACACACACACACAAGAATGGAAATCCAATACACTAGCTAGCGCGCACACACGCGCGCGCTGCCCACCCGTCGCCCTGGCTCACCATTGCCGCCGGTGTGGATCTGATTGATAGTACTACGGCGCGCGCGAGACTGTATAATATGTACGCAACGGAACCGGTGTTTGTTTTTGAATTTGCTGTCGAGAGATATACCCCGAAGGGTCATCCGTACTATATCATCGCGATGCGACTGGCCCTACACTGCAGTCGTGATAGTATTATATCCAGGAACTTGTTGAGATTTTGTTCTCGACGACGTCTTCGGGGTTTTTTTTTGTTTTTCGTCCGTTCGTAATTTTGTTTTATCTTTTGTCCCCTTCACCTTTGCTATCTACGAATATCGTATACTATATATATATGTATAATATATATGTTTAGTGTTTATATATTTTATACGTGCGCACGTTTTAAATCACGAATGCCAAAATTCATGAGTGGCAAACATCATGATAACACTTTTCCCCGTGAGATTTATTAATATATACTTCGATTGTTTTCTATTATTCGACATTGTTTTTCCTCTCTCTCTCTCTCTCTCTCTCTCTCTCTCTCTCTCTCTCTCTCTCTCTCTCTCTCTGTCTCTCTCTGTCTCTCTCTGTCTTTCTCTGTCTCTCTCTGTTTGTCAAACAATATATGTGACGCAGAAAAATCGTCGCTTGCTCAGACATATTGCGGCCCGCAGTACTAATATGACGTTCGAAAAACGTTGAAATAGGATAATATTTATTTGTCTCCATTAAAAACAGTTCTAGAGCTCTAAACTAGTTTTTTTTAATCTGTGTAAAGCACAGATGTTCTGCTGTGTTCAGCTGAAAATAACTCATATAAGATATTTCACACTCTCTGCAATATCTCAGCTATCATAGTTGAATTATAACTGCAGTATAATCGACGTGTTACTAACTATTGTTCAGTCCTTACGTGTACTATTCGGAATCCTATCAAGGATCCGACTGACCCTAAATAATACATAAACCTGTTTTGGATAGAAATTTTTACTTTATCGCACATATAATTATACTAAAAGAATGTTTAGTATATTTTTGGGAGTAGTTTTTACCCATTAAACATAAATCTATAATGTTATCTGATGTAATGCTCTAAATTAGAGCATCTACTGATTTTACCTCTGTAAATTGTTATGCAGAGTCCTGGTTTAATAAAACTGTCTCTTTTAAAATTGTCCACATAAGACAAACATATACACACACACATCAATATGACTTAACCCGAAAGACGTTTCAAACAGTTTTGAGAAAAGTCCAAAAATTCTCTTGTTTCCTGCCAAATGCACTATTGTTAGCTAACCCATACGTTTATCGAAACATCACCATTTATCCGCCGTGTTTCATTAATTTGACTTTGACACGGAATATTGTGGGTGGCCACAATATTGTGAATTCTCAATATTTTCATTTCAATAAGTTTTAAAAATAAAACAAATTAAATTTACCGTAATAAACAGACGTAGGCATGTAAGTATTTATTAAATCAAATAAGACAACTTATAATTAAATACAAATCATGAACTTATACAATCATCTATGTCTATTTTATGTATAATATAATTAATATATATATAATTATAATTATAATCGAATATTAACGGTAATACTGATCACGGATATCTCAGATCTGTTGAACTGCAGCTGATGCACATTCTGCGCAGTTTGCTACATGACATGACTCGGCTGATTCCAGCAAAAACGGTGGCAAATAAAATGGCGGTCCACAAGAAACTCCGGTAGATTGTGTTCTAGAAAATAATTTTTTTAGTTTGTCATTATCAATGATGCCATTGCAATATTGCATAGACATGAAATATTTAAAACGTGATTTTCATATGAGAAAAAATGTACATGTAGTTTAACTAAAATAATATTTAGTGGTGATCAAACGGGGGCTATGATAGGCGATGACGGCGATGATAGGGTGAATTCCCCCATGACCTTCTTTCATTATTTAATAATAATATATTATACTGTCTTGACGTATACTTTTCAAAAGAAAAAAATGCATATTAAAAAACAAACCACATCCCCTTTTATTTGATCATCACTTTATTAAATTAGATACATTAGAAATCCTTTTTGTCAATGATTATTTGATTTACAATCAATTAATAATCTAAAACAAACAACTGAAAAAAGATAATAATTATTAGTCATTTGTAATATACTTTTACCTAAAATGATGAAATAACGTTGTTGGTTCTGGTACGTGATATGTCAATCTGGTGGCCAACTGTCTCCGAGTACTTTGATGAGCTACTGGCGGTTCACGGTGCAAACCCCAGGGCATGAATGCCGAACCAATTGTCGTAGTTTGAGGTGTCTCGACTTTGTCTACGCAATAAAGTATGAAAGTTTAAAATTTGCTATACCTTATTTACTATTAGTAAATTATTTTACATATCAAACATTCACCTGTGCTAGACTTCCGAGACTTGGGAGAAGTGGTTAGAGTTTTACACAAAGGTACACAGTGTTCAATCGCCTTGAGTAAATCATGTTCACATCGACGCAGTACAAGCTCTAAGACCGATCGTTTTTTTTCTGGAAACAACCGACATAGCAAATCAAGAGATCCCGGTGGTACCACTCCTTTGGTTCCATCTGACGTCTGAGAAGTCGCCGTTTGATTTACTTCAGACCGGGAAGATTCTTCCGTAGCTGAAAAGTTTTCTTAAATTTATTCTGACCTGGTTATCAAAAATATACAGTGGATTCCGCGTAATGTGTGGACACCGGTTAATATGAGCATTCGCATAATATTGGTGAAATGTTCTGGTCCCAATACAAATGTATATTACCAAGGTTAAATAAACCTCATAATATGATGGGCACTCGATTCGGTTTATGTGAGCAATTTTTATTTTATCATAGCATTAAAATACACAAATATGTACTAATAAAAATGACTATAATACCTATATCTATGAGATTGATCAGTTTATCAAAAAAAATAAAAATCTTTTACATTCAAACCTTTGATAATAGGATTTTGTTAGTTAAATGCATAGAAATGTTTTTACACGTTATCTTACACGACTATGACCACATTTCAGTTTTAATATGAATTTCAACGTGACACCAAATGTTTCGAAAAGAACTCTCCGTCGCTATTTTGGACTAAATGAAATCGATTTCTCCAGGCAGTTCATAACGTAAAACGGCCAAAAAATTATGCGTTGCAAAAAACATGTGCAAAATAAAAACATTTTTTGATATCATAAATTGTTGTGTTTTTGAACCAATTTTGGTTGATATGGGCAATAGCTTATTGTGGACAAACAGAGTTGGTCCCAACATGTCCACATTAAGCGGAATCCACTGAATTTATTTATTAATATTTGTTTACGTACCAACGGGAGATTTAGAAGTTGGTACAGTCATGCCGAATATGGGACCTTGTGGTAAACATCCGTATTTAGTTCCAGAAGTAACAGAAGCCAATCCCAATGCTATAGCATCTTCGGCAGCTTGTTGCCTTTTTAATGCGACCTTTATAAATAGTTTACATTATATTAGTCGTAACTGACGATTTTAAATTATCAAAAATTCATCTTAATTATAATCATATTATAGAATATAGATGTATACATAATACTTTAAGAACCTTTAGGCAAGTTATAGTTTATAATAAATTAATAAACTATGAAAAACGAAAATATAATGCATACATAATACATTATTATATTAAACTCGTATCCATATCGCGTTATTGTACGTTTCACAAAATGGAACCGTGATTTCTTCACTTCACCTTCACGTAATTACACAATATGGATAATATTTCATGAAATGGATACCTAAACTGTCATCAACGGAACTTGTTTATGTATTATCTGTTTTATAAGCTGTTTATCAGTTTTTGTTATTGTCAAAAAAAAAAAAGAAGAAAAAACGATCTATTAACTATTTTACAAATATAAGTATTTTAATACAAATAATTATTTATTTAAACAAGCTTGTAAATTATGGCAACGGGAATAAAATTTTGAAATACCTTTAAAACAAGCACATTTTTTAGTTTTACATTTACCATTACAATAACAGCTAAAAAAACTTTGACCTCCAGTTAAAGAAGAGACAATTTCTCTTTATGACATTTCTTTGATCTTATTCACTTGCTTGATGTCAATGAAATTTGATGTGGCTAGTTGTAAATTTCCTTGTTGTTTTTGTCATTTTGTTTTCTAATCAAGAACCGTTTTTCAGCAATATTCAAAACATCAAATATTTTAACAATAATAAAAACTGATAAACAGCTTATAAAACAGATAATACCTAAATATAATATTGTGACTGTCGAGTGTCGTTTATGATAGAACAGATCGTTCTTTTAGATTTTTTAAGCTTTATTAATTTTCGCTATTCGGACATCCAAATGACGGAACAAGTTCCGTTGATGACAGTTTAGGTGTTCATTTCACGAAATATTATCCATATTGTGTAATTACATGAAGTGAAGAAATCGCGGTTCCATTTCGTGAAATGGATGCAAATGTTGTCCATTTAGTGAAACGTACAATAACGGAATATGGTGCGACATATATATATATGTGGTGTGTGTATAATGTTTATATTAAATTTGTTGAACGAGAAATGTATTATAAATATTTTCATTACTTTACACTAGTTCAATATTCTGTAGGTTTTTTTTTGAAAGTATAATAGACAAAATAAATTAAATTTTTTATGAATAATATTTGCAATGTTATACTTAGTAATGTATTGTACATTTGTACTTGTACTACATAAATGAGAACCTTAGATTTCAAATATAAATTTAAATTTCCTTCTATGAGCATCTTAAGAATTCAAGTATGTTTACTATAGATTTATACGACCTGTATACATAAATATAATATATAATCTGTCGAATACGCCTTAAATCAATAGCCAATTTTCAAAAAAAAAATTTCTGTGGCGGTTCAAATTTTTCTAAAATATAAGTAAGTTGGTACATTTATTGATTTATGATATTATAACTCATACCTATGAGTTAAGTCTAATTGTAACATAATAAAATATAAATATGTGTAAATACTAAAAACATAATATAAAATATGATATAAATTAATTTTATCTTTCTCTGTACCTAAGTAAAATTACCTAAGTCATTTATGACTTTTGATTCTAATTTCTTTAGATTTTTTGTTCTGGAGTTTTTTAAATAAATATTTTGTAATTATATATAACGCATTTTAATTCTACCGTAGATACTAGATAAATTAAGATTTTTTTTTAATCATGGAGGTAGGTTAACACTCGAAAATGTTTTTTAACTTTTTATATTGTATCTGTTAAAATATATATTTATCATGTATTATGAAAAATAACTTGTAAATGTTCATATTCATTTATTACCTGCTTAATAATAACTTTAATAATTATTCCCTCTATTAAATTAAAAAAGAAATGTAACTCAATTTAATTTATTTATTATTATTAATTTATTCTTATACCACCACATAGCTGCATTCAATTTATTATTCTACAATGTTCAATCTGTATAGCATATTATTAGCAGATTTCTTGAATTACACGCAACCTCAAGAGTTTCAAATGGAAATATTTGATTAGCAATCCATCATTTTCGGTATAGGAAGTAAGTAGAAATATTTTAGAAGATAGCTAGGTATATTTGTATCTAAATCATGCAAAATAATTATGAATAAAACATTTCTCTTTCCACTCTCTCGCTCTCCTCCACTACAAGCCAAGGCTTACCGGTGTAAATATATTCTTTACTTTTAAATTAATTTACGTTTTTACGGTAGGTATTTGTAAGAAAAAATTCAATAAATAAAAATGAAAAATAAATTTAATGTATGACTTACTTGAGCAGCCATCACACGTTGCCTCTCAGCAATAAGATTGCACTTGGGGCACACACATTCTTTAAAAGAACAGCGTTTTTTGTGGCCCTTCAACCACGATATAACTCCGTGGTTTCTACATCGTGCACATTTTGGTCGTCTTCCCTCGGAGCTGTCCATAATGCCGTCTACAGAATGATGTTCGTCAATGACCTCGGTACGGTGGCAGAATGATGCAAGACTTTATTGGGCGGAGTCTGCTTGTCATTGGTCAGCCTTGCAAGCCAGAGATCGTCAATGTCAACGCACAGCCTCGCCTATGTATCATATTAGATTAAAGGAGAAAAGTAAACAAACCTATTTTAACGAAATATACACTATAATTACACACAATGGCGTGCATAGAAAATATTTTCGGGGGAGGAGGGGGCTGATATGGAAAAAATATATTCTGAGGAGGGTGCAGGAAGTTAACATAGTTTTGTAATTAAACAAATTTGTCGTTCTATTCACTCCTCAAATTTCTTTCTGGAGGGGAGGGGCTGCACTATGATTCCCCGAATACACCACCTACACACCTGATGTTGTTTCACATGCTATGTACACTGCATAATTTTATTTATTAAAAAAAAATTTTTCTTTTTTGAACACTAAACTTTTCACGAAAATAATATATTTTATTATCAAATATAAATTGAAATTAAATATATCGTATGGTATAATGTTTGAAATGATTTATTTAACATTTTAAATTTTTAACGTAAGACACTATTTACTCAGTAAATATTGTAAATCATATAATATTATTAACATCGTACATATTGCATATATATATATATATATATATATATATATATAATTGTATACCTTACATTTAACACCTCAAATATAGTAATATTATTTTAAAACAAGTTCCAATATATACAGCATGAATGAATGCAATTTTTAAAATGTTTACTATATAGATACACCAAGTATAATATTATAATAAATAAGCAGGTAAAATAATTAATAAGTAATTTGAAAACTTATAAAATCTATTGATAATTTTGGGACCTGTGATTTTGAAATTACAATTTATGTTTTCAACGAATAGTTGCAATGTGAACCGGATCATGCAACTGTAATATGGACATACTATATTGTAACATGTAGAAGTAATAACTAGAAAATTAAATAATATTCTCTTAAAAATTTTAAATATTCTTAGAAATTGGTAATAAAATACTCAAAATACATGCTTTTACATAAATATATTCTCTTCAATTCAAATATTCTTTTATATGTATACAATATTACATACCAATATAATGTAGGTATATATATATATATATATATATATATACAAAAATATCTACACAGTTAGATACTAATATCTACCTACTTAACTTACTAGAATAATACTTGTATTATTCTATTCGTCAAAGTATACTAAAAATATTCATATTATTGCTTTAAAATGTTAGGAAATAAAAAATATTCATAAAAATCCATTTTGACTGTAATATAATTATTAAAATATAAAACGTAGACAAAACTTTTTTTAAAAATATTTGATTTTTTTAAACTTTTTAAATTTGTTGTGAGTATTTTATCCCGGGCATAGTGTCAGTGAATTTGAATGGTTTTATTCCCTAATATTCTTTATTATAAGAAGTATTCTTTTATCTTGAAAACATATTTTCAAGTATACAAAAAAAATGTTGTCGTTGATTTAAGTGTTTTGCATTTATTATATAGGTTTCAAACCCCCGTCTGACTGCACAGATTTAAAAAAACATATAATTCTAACGTCTATAGCAGTAAATTACTGCCAGTAACTAATAAAAATATTGTACAAATTAATAATATATTAATATACTATGTAATAAATATTAATCAATAGATAAATACAAGTAAATAAAGCATAAAATAATAATATTACATGGGCATTTTTCATTCTAAGCATTTTATACAAACATAAACATAAGTCATAACTCATAACAATCGTATATATTTCATATTAGGTAACCTATGATACACCTAAATATACCTACTACAATAGAGCGAACTATGTTAAACTTTTATTTTATGGACTATATAATTATAATACCAAGTTGTAATACTAATCTTAAGTTTATATATTAACCACAATATCGCCCTGTATATTCATAAAGGATTTATTATTATTCTTATTACAAACGAATCATCAAAATGTATCCGTATGTTCTTACTGTCCTTTCAAAATTATTTAAATCCATAGGTAAAATTATTTATTATAAGCATTTGAAAAGCAAATATTGATATAATATTTAAATTTAAATATAACATGATAAATTATAAAATATACTTATTCTAGACTCTAGAGTCTAGACTAACATATCATCTCCACTCACTACTCAGAATCGTTATTCGTATACAATGATACCTATCATTGCATTCAAATTTAACAAATCCATTGTAATAACCTATCCTTTGAACGAAGTCCACTCCACTCCTAACTGTACAGAAGAACGAGGCCCATTCCGTTTTTTTTGTAATTGTAACTCACATTGAATACACTTACATTTAAACATTATGTGTAAATGTAAGATATAGCATACCATACGTCCATACTTACATGATGATGCATGAATTATACAAATATTATATAAGACTATAAGAGATCAGTTCTACGGTACCTACCGGCTACCATATGCCATGTTATAATCCAGGGGTCAGGAAGCCATTTTTTAAAAAAAGTTACTAAGCCACAGGAAAGCTGCACACTTTTGAACAATCTTTTTTTTTTATCGTAGTTGTTGAATTATTGTTTTATTGAGAAATTGGTAGGCATAATAATAATAATAAGACATAATAATACAACTTAAATTTAGAAAAATTTTACTTCTTTAATTCATTATTACTACGGGTCATTTCATTATTTTTATTATTGTTTATACAAATATGATATATTATTTAATGAAACACGATATCATACGAAAAAAAAACGTATCTTATTTAGTGGGATTTTTGACACTGAATTTCTGCGTACACTTTATTCAAATCTGGAGAATAATCTGTAATTTTCAACTTCAAACAAGTATCAGTAGGGCTGATATCATTCAAATGCGGATTTTTAATTTATTTTTAATAAAGTTCATATTTGAAAATATTTACTCAGAAATGTACATAGATTCAAAAATGGTCAAAATTCCGAAATCAACCATTTTGGCTGAAACTTTTGGTAAAATTGTTTCATACGTTAAATATAGCTTGCTTTTCTTTTTATATATTTTATATTTTATACATATTATCATTGATTATAAATACTAATATACCAGTAACTAGTATTAATTACAATCAATGGTATTATATAGAAATCTATATATATGTATAATAATATTTTATGGGTCTCGATGTGTACCAATGATGCATTTTCCAGAGGGCCACAGATTGCCACAGGTTCTCGACTCTTGTTTATAATCCATTTATAATCCATACCTTTAAAATGGACGGTCGCTGTGACAGTGTGGCACACACTGGCATTACAGAATAAATAAATAGCGGCACAAGTTTAGGATTTTTTAATCACTTCAATAAATATAAACAGAAGAAATACAAATTTCATTTAGCGGTTTATTTTACAAAAATGTACCGCAGTGACGTACATAATATGTTTACCATTGATAACAATAACTTGTAAAAACCACGCGCTCCGATAACTTCACTTATCAAATTCGTGATAACAATGCCGTCATTGTCTAATGTGATATGTGAATGTTTATAATAAAATTAAAAATTAGTTTTACAATGTTATGTGTAAATATTTAGCCTTTAGGTCAGGTATAAACTAGGTTTAATAACTTTGCCCATCAGTTTGATTTTATTTATATTAATAAAGAAATCAAATTCAATAATAATTTATAAATATGGCAGTAGATATGGATTTAAAAAATGTAAGTAAAACAATTATAATAATTATTATTGATTATCAATAGAATAAGAATAACCATAAAACAATGTGCATGGTATGTAAACTTATTTTCAATCAAAATTTTAAATATACCACACTAGAACACTATGGACAATTTTTTTTTCGTCATTAACCAAAGGTTTTTGTAAACAGTTTTTATCAGATACATACTAAACTTTGTTATGTTTCATTATAATATTGCTGAAATCATCAAAGATCTTAAACTATAATATCAGTGATTTGGAAAAAAACACTTAATTATAGCAAAAGGTTCTTACAAAAATAAAATATTGGATAACTAGGCACATGGTAATTTCTATATCATTCAAGTTTTATAGTTAATTGTATAATACTGATGTATTGCTATATCACAGTCAGAATGTATGATTGACATTTTTAACAGTTATCTGAAGAAAGTTGTTCTTCAAAGGCAAATCATACAATAGATTTATTGTTACCAATAGTTTCATCATTAAAATAATTAAATAAACTATTTAGTTATTTAAAAGTAATTTATTGAAGTTGATTTATACTCAGTATTATAAAATAATATGAATTATAATCATAATTTATTGATTTACTGAATCATAAAACTGATTGTTTTACATTGTTACATGTACAGTAAATTATATTTATTTAATAGATTTTAATTTTATATAATATAAATGTTCTAGGCATTCAAAGAACTTCATGAAAAATTATTGTATGCATCTCAAAAAATTAAATTGGCTGATATGCAAATTGATACTCTTCGCCGAACAAAGCAACACAATATTCTTACTAAACAAGAACTAGAAGTATTAAAAGCTATTTATTTATTTTTACAAATATGTAATGCACTTTTCCCTATATAGTTATAAAAATAAACCATATTTATCTTCAGTTAAGGTTTATAAAAATTAAAATTGAAAATACAAAACAAATCAAGTGATAGAAGAAGACATTGATTTTATAATACCATCTATAGTATAGATAGTGTATTTTGTAACCTGTCATAACCTATCAGAGTGACATAACTAAGGTTTTTGTAAGGGAGGTGTTAATTATAAAATATCATGTAAGCATCAAATATTATACTTTGTATAAATATTAAAGTAATATTTGTTATGCTTATGTTTAATTATTAATTAATATATATCTCGTGATAATAAAAATAAAATCTATAAGATGTTCCTGGTTCAATGACAATGTTGTAATACATATTTATAAATTAATTATTCTTGTTAGTGACACTACTGAGGCCTTCCTATTCAAATATTTAAATATTATTTAATCAAATATCATACAGTAGTATTTTAGTGTATAGTACTACAAGTATTAAATTGTAATTATATTTTCTTCTGATAAAAAATGAAAATAAGTGGTTAGTATTTAATAATTTTTACTTTTCTACTTTTATAGAAAATTCCAAAAGATGTAAAGACATATGAAGCTTTAGGCAGAGCATTTGTTTTAACACCAAGAGAAGAAGTTTTCAAGAACTTGGATAAAGTCAACACTGATACAGAACAAAAAATTACTATCTTAGAAGTAACTATTAAATAAATTAGTAACAATAAAAAATTGAATTATTTTATTTATTTCAGAATAGTAAGCAATACTTGGAAGGTAATTTGAAAGAAAGTGAAAATAATTTGCGTGAAATGGTACAACGCAAAAGAGAAGTTGGTGGCGATAAAGAAAATCAACCAGGCGGTTCTAAAGCCTGATAAATGATAATAAATTGTCTACATTTTGTCTTAACCCCCAATGTATTTAATTTGAATTTAAAAGCTTTTTGTCTTTATAACTTTCATTATTAACAATATATTGTTTATTTAATAACATTGTTATGTTTATATAACAAAATAATTATTTAATATTATTAATACAAATACTATAATATACCTTAAAAGATTAATAAAAATAAAAATAATTTCTACAACAAATCTGTCATAACTCGTAATCAGTCTTTATAACAGCCAACCAATAATTATAAATATTTGATTTTGCTTATTATAAAATTTAACAAACTGTATTTTTACTCTCACAATTAAATTATTTGTTTGAAATGAAGTAAAACAGAATGTATTTACCAAATATTACAAAGAGTTTTTAGTTTATATTTTACTACCAATCCTATTATTATTATACTTATATATAAATTTACAAACACTACCATGTTAGCTATATATGCAGTTGAAATTATTTTGGCGCATCATTGATTTTATAATACAGTAAAACCTCTATAACGGACTCTCTATTAAACAGAATCTTCCTTATAACAGAAAATGTCAATAGTCCTGGTGTAAATAATACATGAAATTGACCTCTCTATGGCGGAAAAATGTTTAGTACTAAATGATTCCGTTATAGAGAGGTTTTACTGTATATTGATTTATAAAATTAATAGAAGCATGTTACAAAATCTAAAAATGTATAAAATCAAATAGATTTTTGTGATTTCTATGAACTGTGTAAAAATTATCTCAAAATCACCCTCAGTATTTTAACAATTTAACCGACCATAAAATTGAATAACCACATGGTCTTTACACAATACAGCTGTAATTATTAAGTATTTTATTTTTACTTTCATCATTATCATTATCTATTTTTTAACCCTCAATAGGATTATTTTTTGGGTATTTATTATCTATTTTGAATATTATCATTTAGAAATGTTGATTTATCTACCAAAAGTTATAAATGCTGTAAAAAGCTAAATGCGTTGTTTATAATTGAAATTATGATTTCAGAATTATTGTCTTAGTACTTATAAAATATACTTATCGAACATAAATTCAATAATATATATTATATCATAATAAATGTTGTTAAGCTTCTTGTATCTAAAATTTAAATCCATTTATATTTGATACAAAGGAAGCTAATTTAATATTGATCATTGGTTAGGTTAAGTGTCTAGGATCAAAACTTTTTTTGCCTTAATTATTTTGTTGCTATCAGTAGCAAAAGAATTAAAAAATATACTGGAGAATTTTAAAGTTGATATCTTTCTGTAACCAATTTGTTAAAAAATTGATAAATATATTGTGTATTATTATATTTTAGTGTGTTTATGTATCATTGTCAAGGCCTCGAGGGGTAAGCAGTATGTACATAATATAATACTAATATTTAATTTTTATTGTTTTTTTGTATAAATTTTAAAAACTTGTTTAAGTAAAAAATTTTAAATTGAGACTACAAGTGTTTTGACATCATTTATTACAAATTATTTTTAGTTTTTTATAAATCAAAGGCAAAAACTTCTGTGGATTATTTAGGAGGACCTTCTGCAGTGTAGAGGTAGCAGGCCAACAATGTATCACTGAATATTGAAAGCCGCTAGGATTCTTTTCAAACATCAATAATACAATATCATTCATAACTTTTTGCATGTTAAATATTTACTGATTTTTGTAAAATGTATTTAATAGGAAGAAGAATATCAAGGGTTAAGCCTGTCACTGAAATACCTACATGAATAGTTACAGGACTTGCTTAATTTATGTGCAAAAAAAAGCATTTGCCCCTGAGGGTAGCAAAAATAAAATTACCCCGAAGTAAAAAAAAATTACAATTATTATTAAGCATATAATATTTTAACTATAATTAGAAAAAAAAATTATAAATTTCAGTTGTGACATTAAAGATTTAAAGAAAATACCAAAATGCAATTGATGAACATGCTACATGCATATTAGCATATTAATAAATTATAATATAGACATTACTTTAATAATAAAATAACATGGTACCATAAAATTTGATTTTTACAAACTATTTTATTATTTAATTTATACATAGAAACCAGGAATTTTTTGGTAGGGGAGGGTGACCAAAAATATTTGCTCCAGGGCATCATTAGCACTGAATGGATGAATACCTTTCTTGTATACCTTTACTTTCTTAAATCGTTTAATTTAATATTATTTGACCCGCCAACTTTTTTAATAATTTTAAAAGGGCATAATGGCGAAAGAAGAGAGAGGGCGGGTACCTAATCAGTTTTGCCATATTATGCTAACTTCTCGACCAACCATAATTATTATGTGGTCTGGTTAACTGGATGGCGAAGGAAAAATTGCCGCGGGCAGAAGGGGTTTCCGAATTTGCGAACTTATCGATTTTCAAAATATTACGCTACCGGTCGTCGTCGTTGTCCACAATCGAATTCCGTGGGCTCGATCGACGTGTGTGCGGCGCGCACGTAACCAACCGTTAGCGGCTGGCGTGGCGCGCATAATCAATGGTTATGAGGTGGATGGCTAGGAGGGTACGTGCTGAGGTAGTGAGGTGCGCCGTGCGCGCGCACAACTGGAATCTCGATAATTCGGCGCACCCGAGAATACGGTTGCCGCCGACCGGCCCAGCCGTCGCCACCGCCCACCCGCCCATCATTCATCAGTCGTCACCCGCCGACAGTTGTTCCTTGCTCGTCGCTTCTCCGCGGAGTTGTCGTTCCATCATTATTCATTCATTACTCGTTAGCCCGTTTGGTTTTTGCTTCAGTTTTAGGCTTTTAGCCGAGGGATAAACGCGTGCAATATCCATCTCGAAATGGCCAACCCCAAAGTGTTTTTCGATATGACCGTCGACGGACAACCGGCCGGCAGGATCGTCATCGAGGTAAGTGTTCACAGCGGTTTCTCGCCACAGGGCAGCTACGAGCCCACTCTGGCCAGGGTGCAATGGCGTAGCAAGCGTAATACATTACCGTGCCTACTACGCTCGGCGCGCATAATTTCGAACGCATTTTTGTCTAACTCTAATGGCGGAAAAAACGGATTTTTCTAAGTTATACCTTGATATTTCACTTTGCACTGTCGTGGTGTAATCGAACGCTAGACGCGCACCTGACCGCGTTTTGTTGCTTTTCTCCATTAACGTTTGCAACCGGCGACCAACGTAAATATCGCTACCACATGTCCATACCGGTGGTCGAGTGTATTACTTGAGGATCAAAAACACAGAATATAGATCAATTCGATCGACTTAGTGTATCTCGTTCTACGTTCGTGTACACGGTCGATTCAACTCGTCGTCGCGTGTCTGAATGTTCTCCCCGAGGATATTATGATTAGGGTACGGTATTTTCAAATCCCTTTTTTTTCCGCTCCAGAAATATTTTAACATCGATCACAACATAAACACCTCAGGATTACCTGTGATGCAAAATATTGGGGCGTCATATCGGACATGTTGCTATTTTTTGGAAATTAACTTAATGCTCCGCATCAATCTTCTTGTTCGACTTGTATTTTGATGAAACTGTTAACCTTTTGATTTTTTCTTTCAGTTGCGAAAAGACGTTGTACCTAAAACGGCTGAGAATTTCCGAGCCTTGTGCACTGGAGAAAAAGGTTATGGTTACAAGGGTAGTGTTTTCCATCGTGTCATCCCCAACTTCATGTGCCAAGGAGGTGACTTCACCAATCACAACGGCACTGGGGGCAAATCCATCTATGGAGCTAAGTTTGGTGATGAAAACTTTACTCTTAAGCACACAGGACCTGGTATAAAATCATATAATTTATATTTCAACCAGAAAATGTACTTGTATATGTAAATGTATTTTCATAGGTATTTTATCAATGGCTAATGCTGGTCCAAACACCAATGGTAGTCAATTTTTCATAACTACGGTCAAGACTACGTGGTTAGATGGTAAACATGTTGTGTTTGGATCCGTTACCGAAGGTATGGATGTCGTAAAAAAATTAGAGAGTTATGGAACTGACACTGGAGAAACAAGAAAGAAGGTTGTTGTTGCAAACTGTGGAGAACTTTAAACATTCCTTAAAATTTTCATTTAAAAACACTAAACTAAACAAAATTTATTAAACAAATGGCAACCGTTTTATTACTATACTATAATTAATTTTCTTAACCTTTTTTTTATTAATATGTATTACTATATTTTTAAATTTATATATTTACCTTGAATTGTTTAGAAAATTATAACAAGCTGATGATAATTTTTAGATGAAGAAAAAGACAGTTATTAATTACTATAAAAACTCTTCATATATTTTTTTCATCTAGTGTTACAACAGTGGCTAAAAAAATAATAAATAGCAATTTAAAAACTAATATTGTTTTTCTTTTATTTTGTATATTCTGCATTGAATGTTTATATTGATCTCACAATTCTATTGAATATTACTTGAAAAAAGTACTTTATATTATAGTTATTTGTAATTATTTGTATATGGCTCCACTAATGAAACATAGGTGTCTATAATGACTTACTATTCAACATTTATAGTTCATATTACTTGACTATATTAATGAATATATAAAAACTATAAGATATATGTTACAGTAGCGTTGAATTGTTTAATATAATAATCAAACTAACTACATGTGTGTAGCAAGTAATTAATATACTAATAAATGTAATAAGTAACCACTGCAAAACTTTTAGAAATCAATTATGGATGATTAATATTTATTTCTGACAATACCTGAAAAACAAAATTAAGTTATATGATCCCAAAATTTCTTTAAAAATGGTTAATAATGGCTAAGCATAATTACAATATGGTAGGGTTCATTAATAATGTCATAATAAAGTTATCAACAAAATGTACTTAATTAAACACCTAATGATATGTTAAGGTTTAGGGCGTTTAGACAACTGAATACATTATACAAATATGAAGAAAATATAATCATAATTAATAATAATACTATGATTGATAATATAATCATCAAATAGCATTAATTATAAATAATTATGTAAAAAACAAGATAACTATTATATTGTGTAGCATGACTGCATGAAATCCTCTTTATCTCATTAAAATTCTTGAAAATGATTAATTACTTGGATACTGAACTATCATCACAGAAAAGAGAGAATGAGCTTGGATATAAAAATATGGACTTGAAAAAAAAATGATCCATGGGAAACATGGAATCTCAATGCTTTGGAGAACTAGATATATATATTTTATATATATATATATATATAATATAATATATTTTTCCAAATAACTCCATTCCATTAAAATTATTATTTGCTATCTGGAATTTTCTAAGCTTAATATAATAAAAAATTATCTCTTTTTAGTAATATAATAATTAAAAGACTGATGTATTTCACTTTTTGAGTGTACTTTATAAGTTAAATGTTTCAAATGCATTGATGAATCTATTTCATGTCTACTTTAGGCTTTGACTACAAAAAAAAATTGTATGCTACCATAATTAACGAATTGACGTATACAAATTTTAGTACCACCGTTAGTTCTTATTATAATTAACTAACTATTAACTAAGCCAAAATTATTTTTTTGTTTCATGGTCCTTTAAGGTACATTTTATAATATACTTGTATGTAAATTTAAATCTTCCATACAATAATAATACATTTTTACTGGGTTAGCCATTTTTACAGTTTTCTCGAAGAACCTATAGATGTAAGTATTGTTTTTTTTTACTATTCATTTTTTATCTAATTGTAATCTATCACAGAAGAAATAATGTTTTAACATGAGCTCTAAAATTTTTAATAGTATAATGTTATAATATTTATCAAACTTGTTAAATACAAGTGAAATAATCTCATCGCTTATCATTGTGATTTACTCGTATGTATCAATTATTTTCATAATGATTAATGACTATATAACAGTATCATATAGTTTATTGTTTGAGTTTATGTTTATTCGCCAGTGACTAGTGAGAGTGACTCATTCTGAAAGAAGGCTTTGGGAATCAAATCACAAACTTACATTGGTTTTTATTAATTTAATATATTTAATGTGAAAGAATACAAGGTTGTCTTCCTGAAATGTTCAAAACATTGTAATATTGATGTGGGTGAATTGTCTTAATATATAATGCAAAATTTTGAAAATCCTACGTAAGTAAGATGGAATAACTTCAGCATCTAAGCCTTTTGCATACAAAATTCTTAACAGTAAGTTTGTCACATTATCTTATACAAAAAATAAACATCAAAATTATCTCCTAATTATTATTTATAAAAATGTATGCAACACATAAGTAAGTATCATTATAAATTTATAAACATTTATTATATTTATGATTTATGTATATTTTACGTTAATTATAATAATTAATGCATCAACATTATGAATAAAACTTTTTTATTAATTTATTGATTTTTATATACCCCTTATGAGTTTCCTACATTTTTTTAATATATAAGAGAAATTCATTTGTCCTGTTGAACTTATTATATAGTTAATAGTACACAATTTACAGTTATTAAAAGAATCTACTTTCTATGTATTATATACCTAAATGTTATTGATGAAATTTTTTTTTTTAGTATAAGGCATTATAAATGTTGCCCAAGTATAACAAAAAATAATTAGAAAATAGGTATATTATTCAATCGCAACTTACTATAAATGAAGAAACCAACAAAACTTTTACATACCTATTTTAATTCGCTATAAGACGAGTTATAATGAGACAAGTTACGTCCTATTTCACTATAAAATCGAAGACGGTGCAGTGTGTTTAATTTATAGACTCACAGTCCACAGACAAGTTAGTAATTACTCAAGTCAATATAAATGCATAAAATAAAAATTAATTTTTCCAAAAAAAAAAACAGAGAACGGTAAACAAATATTAGGTTGTTAATTTATTTATGTCTAACAACAAACTATGCGGTAAACAAAATAATGTAAAATAATATTATACAAAATCAAAAAGGAGAAAATAGTTCTGTTAATAAGACATAAAAAAATTGTAATCCAATAACCATACATCGATGCTTTAATAAATAGACTTGCAACATACATACATGTAAAATAATAAATGAAGTTTCAAGAATTAGATATTTAGATATTAGTATATTATTTGATATGTACGTACATTTAAAATGAAATTTATATGTGCATAATTTAGTAGGAAAGTTACGTACCATAACATGCAAATTTATAAAGCTTAAGAGTTAAATACCTACCCGATCAATTCGTATAATAAATGTTGCTTCGTGTCAGTCGATATATCAATATGGGGTGGACTGGGTGATGGTATTTTAAAACAACTGCATGTAAATCAAAACAAAACAGCAAGAATATGTTTGAATAAGTGCGATCTTGAAGAGTCGACCCATCAAAACTATAGGGATTCGGATGTTTTACCAGTAAAATCTCTTTATAAAAAAAAAATAGTTATTAAGTTAATATTTAAACGATCAATACAAGAAAAAAGAACCGAATGGGGACTCGTTCTGCTGTACAGTAGAGAGTGGAGTGCACCTCGACACCTCGTTCATAGGTCATTTTAATGGATTTATTAAATCTGAATGCGATGCAAGGTACCATTGGATACGAAAAACGATTCTGAACGTAGATGATTTGTTAGTCTAGAATAGGTAAATATAATATGGGCATCGCCCATTTGCGCCAAAAAAAATTAATTCATTTTGGGTATAGCCCATTTGCGCCAAAATAAAAAAAGAACGGGTGGGCCTCGCTTTGCGGTACAGTTGGTGGTGGAGTGTACCTCGTTTATAGGATAGGTCATTATTACAATAGATTTGTTAAATTTGAATGCAATGATAGATATCATTGTACACGAATAACGATTCTGAACGGAGTTAATATTATGTTTGTCTAAAATGTGTATATAATAATATAGTATTTTATATTTAAATTGAATTACAATGCAATTTCGTAAAAATTTAAATTTAAAACGGTCATAAAATTTTTCCTCTTAAGTCTGGTAGAATTTTTTTATATATTTTTGAAGGTAAGCTTATGGACAACCTAGTGTTAAAATTTTGAATCTTAAGTATAAACAGAAAAAATTTTATGAATTTTCAACTACAAAATAACTTGC
>JAIPRK010000927.1:0-63152 GCA_025469195.1 Chaitophorus viminalis
TTTTTTTTATATATTTTTGAAGGTAAGCTTATGGACAACCTAGTGTTAAAATTTTGAATCTTAAGTATAAACAGAAAAAATTTTATGAATTTTCAACTACAAAATAACTTGCAAATTATTGCGATTTTAACATATTTTATACAAATTTGAGTTTTATGAGCTTAAAAAAAAAATTTCAGTGAAACGATCACCGATATTTTCTAGTGAAGATAAGTTAAGCTTATTATAAACCTTGTATTAAATTTTCGAGAGTTTTCGGCCAGCCAATTAAATTTTATAGGTGTTTAAAAAAATAAAACTTACCAAAATCGAAAATTTAAATTGTCTATAAATAAGTCAAAATATGTCAAAATACTTTGAAAACTAAACCATGTATAGAGAACACCAATATAAAGATTTGGTGAAAATTTCAAGTTATTGCAGTTTTTCGTTTTTGAATTAGAGCATTTTAAAAAAATGTAGTTTGTAAAAACGTGATTTTGCGTAAAATCTCCCGGTTTTTCGTAATTTTTTAACGTTTTTTTTGATTTTTCAAAAAGTATTAAAAAAGTTAGATTTTTGACTTGCCCAAGTACCATCTACATTCACTTTCCTTTCAGAAAAGTTGCTGTATTAGCAAATCGAAG
This sequence comes from Chaitophorus viminalis, assembly GCA_025469195.1. Lineage (NCBI taxonomy): Eukaryota > Metazoa > Arthropoda > Insecta > Hemiptera > Aphididae > Chaitophorus > Chaitophorus viminalis. Next base: position 627 of record JAIPRK010000927.1, read on the forward strand.
CATTTTTACTGCAAAAAAAGGTGTCGTCAGACACAAAAAAAAAAAAACACACATCATTGTAAAATCAATAGATTCCATCACTCCGTTCAGAATCTAAAAGATTTTAACATTTTTAGAAAACCCGGCCCGACCCGGCACGATAAATTTTTAGATAGTATTAGAAATGAAAATAATAATAATAATAATACCTACTAAATAGTAGATTCCATTTTTTTTTTTAGATACAATTAAATATTAGTTAGTGCATTTCAGCAGGTCTGGGAACTACAGTCACCCATTTTCCGGTTTATCAAATCACGTGGTTATAAATCGTGGTAATGACATCACCACACGTCTTTTCTATTGTTATTTTTCATTATTATAGTTTATTTATAGGTTCTTCAGAATAAAGATTAAAGATAGCAAAATTTCGTCATACCTCACTTGTACTTGTCTATAATTTATATTTGATACCATAATGTTTTTTTTGGTTGGCCCGTAACTTTTGTCGAAAAATAGTCCGGCCCGGCCCGGATTTTATTTAAGAAAAGTCCGGCCCGCTCCGGATTATTATAAGTCCGGAATTATAAGTGTTTAAATTTGTATTATTTGCTAAATAAATTTATTAGTATTATTTAATCGTGTTTTTTCTACTTTCATGAATACCTCTCAATCCTCCTTCAAGTTTTGTTAAAGAACAGGTATCGACTATGTGTTTCATTGTTTCTAAGCATCGTAATAATAATTACATAATAATTATATAGTTCATATTTTTCCATTTTAATAGTAACATTATAATATACATTTTTTTATTTCATATTCCAAAAAAGCTATAGTTTTGAAAATATCGGTCGGAGTCGAAAATCAAATTAGCAGATAATTATTTATGAGTGCTTAAAGTTTAAATGAGCGGAGTTTAGCGACTGTAGAGAATATCCGCACTAAATATTTAAATTGCATTCAATATAGGTCATACAATAATAAGAGAATTTTCTGCAAAAGTTTATTGAATTTCTACGCTCTTCTGGTTCAAAATTTAAATTCTTTATTTTATATTATTTTAATTTAAACAATGAAGGACATGGTAGTCAGATTTTCTGAGAATAAATAGAATTTAATTAGATGCAATTATTATCGGACGCTAAAATAACAAAATAATTGTTAATTAAATATAACTTGAAATCGGAGGGAATAAAATTATACTGAGGCACAGGTTGGCATAACAAACCACGACGCATTAGAGGACAATTTTGTAAGTAGTGTAATGATGAGAAAGTAGTATTGTAAGTAATATAGAAAGTATTGTCCATTTTGTTTCGTATAATGTTTATTCAAAAAAAATGCTCCATGTAAGCTTTAAGCACATAAGCACAATCGTTTTTCATCACGTACTATTCCGTTTTATTAGGTACTGTTATTAAGTCGATATAAAAAGTCAATAATAGTATTCGCGCTGCAGTGTTTCTTTCTACACAATATAAAATTATAAGTCGAAAAGTGAAATTATATATTTTCTATTTTTTTTATTAATTCAATTGGAGACTTTTCCAATCAATGCAATCTAAGCCTTTAAGCTATAGGTAGTTGGTGACGTAATATTTGTAATATTGTTATAAGTCATTCTTATTCCAAAGTGAAAATAAACTTAAGCGGAACCCACGTACTTTCTGGGACTTTATACGAAAAAATGCTTCATGCAGCGTAATTCCGAACACAGATCACTAAGATAATATGATTCGCTCAGGTCCTGAAGCAACTTCTAACCTATTCTCTCATATTTTGGTACCGTGTGTGTTAATACATCTACATCAATTTAGCAACTTCCTGATTTTGCTTTTTCTCGTTCTCATCTGCCTAGCAACTGTGAAATCAGTCTTATCGATGTTGAAGAGGATTTATCCTCATTTAATAATGTTAAATCAGCTGGTCCAGATGGTTTACCTGGAACGTTCCTATTTAATATTAGGTCTGCAATTAGTTTTCCATTATGGTTGTTTTTTGTCGTTCATTAAATGATGATGTTTACGCATCATCGTTTGAAATAAGTTCAGTTACTCCAATATTCAAATCCGGAGATAAAACCAATGTCAGAAATTACCGACCAATTTCAATCCAGAACCACAGTGCTAAACTTTTTGAACAGTTAGTGCTTAATTATATTTTACCTTCCGTTAACACAGTTTTAATGGATGAGCTATACGGTTTTAAACCCCATCGGTCTGCCACTTTAAACTTAATTGTGTTTAATAACTTTGATTTGAAGACATTTGAACAAAGTTCACAGGTTGATGTTATATTTACTGATTTTAGCAAAGCTTTTGATCGTGTAAACCACTCAATCCTTATGGAAACATTATCGTAAACTGGTTTTGGAGAACTCATACGGCTTTTTAAATATTTTGAATGCGATGTTACTGCATGTTGTATATTATGTACCGGACATGGACCTAACATTTTAGTATACCTATTTGATGTCTTTTAACTGTGCATAAATCTTATTCTCTATTTATAGTTTCATTTAATTTCACATTAATATCACCTACATATAAATGGGTACTTGATATTGTTTGACAAACACAAATTTCGTCGGCAAAAAGTCGCTTACTAAAAATTGACAGTCCTATTAAAGCGAAAAATTACGAACTGACATATTCATCCAAATAAATATAATGGAATATGAGGTAAAAACCGATGAGAGATGTTTCCAACATATTTGACAATCTTCAATATGAGCTATGCATTTCATGAGCAAAATTCGTATTTTGGTATACCTACATTAAAATATTTCAATAATAAATTTGCATTCAAACATTTAATCCATCTTGAATAGTGGATATTTGCATATTATTATGATGTGGATATAATCACCACGGAGGCTTACTGAAATATTCTACTTAATCACTCATAAATAACTCTATTAATTCATTAACAATAAATACTTTATCATTAAATAAAATATTAACATTATAAATCATTTAAAATACATCCTTGTGTAAATTAACATATATAATTATTATTAAACTAATATTTTTTAACTAAATAAATTTTTTTTGTATCTCTAAGAATTATAGTTGTTGAATCACAAATATTATTTTAAAAATAACACTTTCAGTTCGTTGATAATCACCATGACAATAACACTTCGGTATGGCGATCGTATTCATTTATGTACCGCTCGCTTATCACGCATTCATCGATCGTGTATTACGTTAATCGCGCCACATATGACCATTCTATAATAAATTATTATAAATCCCGTCACTGGTACTTCATTACTCAATTTATCCTCCAAACGGCATCTCTTCAAAGTTCAAGTCCTTCTCCCAAAACAGGTAAGTAAAAATTCAAGCAATACACTTGGCCAAAGAGGTATGCTATTTTATCACAAGAGTTAGATGAGTTCGCTGCTTTTTCGGCATCTAAATCCTTAACAGACGACCACTCAAACTCATTATCTACCAGTCAAATTTTAATTCCAGAGAAAACGTGCTTCGTCACACCTATATTTTATCTTATAACAGGATATGATTATCTTACACTCTCTATTCTCTAAGGCAATATCAGAGGTCGTCAGTCAATCATATTTTTATTTTAAAACCCTTTCCAAACACTTAATTATTTGTACGGTGAATGTAGATAGTTACAATATAGTCTTTGATTATTATTCCATACGTGTATGGTGAAAAATCATTTTGTATTTATATTAAACACCACCAATCAACAAGACATAGAATCTTGTTTAATAGTCAAAGGTCTTGACGTGTTCGTATTGTTAATACCACGAAATCCAATTTACCACTATTTCGAGGCGATTTAAAAGTCACCGATACCAATAATGATATTTGTAAATTAGACAATCTATTCTATTTAAAAATAAAAGTTGAGCTTCAAAGGAAAAAATACTTTCTGCCTCGATGCAAAAAGTGTTATTACCACTTCCACACAGAAAATTACTGGCAGAATAACGCACGCTGTGTTAAGTGAGGGACAACTTTCAAGCGATCGCGAGAAATCACCATCAGATCTTGTCAAATGTGCACTATGTTCAGGGCCACTTACAGTGTTATACAAAATATGCCCGTCTTATAAAAATATTATGTTAAATCAAAGCAAATATAAAGTCAGCAACAACAATAAAATATTTACACCTCAACCTTCGCCGTACTACTCATTCCTTAAAATTACGTACCCAGTTCTAATTCAAAACCAAAAGTGTCGTATGCCAGAATTGCTGCTAATATGTCATCACCTGACTTATCATTTAATTTTATTATTAAATTCCTTGGTGATCTCAAATTAATAATAAATCCTTTTATACTGGCTCTGCATACTTAATAAATTTTCACTTCCTATCATTTCTACACCATAAAAACCACTCTGAACATCATCCATCATTGTATTTGTATCACTACTTTTATCATTATTATCAAACGTTGCGTATTTTATATATTTATATTATATAATTTCATTATTAATTGGGTTATATATAAACTAATACATACCGCACTAAAATTATCATTTTGATTGCATAATTTTATCTTAATATTATAATGCCTTTTTGAAAACTTATTGTTTAATATTGTCATTCAATTTAAAATCTTGGATTTCATAATATTTTAGATTTATTATGTTATTTTATTATAATTACCAAATTACAGTGCTTCACTGTAAAGGCTCTTTAGATAAAAAAATAAAAATAATAATACTTTTCTTCATTATTCATGCATCCTTAATCTCTTCTAGTGTATAAACTAAAATATTAGTTTAACAAGTCTAACATTTAGTAGTGCGTCAGGGTAAATAATAATAATAATGTAAGGTATGAGTATTTTTTCAATATCTGAACTAATTAATATTCTGTGAGTGCTGATACCATTGGTTTTAAAATAAATCGATTATTCTTTAAACTTAGCACTAAATTGTTATGCATTTATCTAAGTACCTGTGATAGTTAATAATTTTAAGGTAGAAAAATAAAATTAAAATAAAAACTTTTTTATGTTTCTATGTTCCATAAATATCCCATAGATGGGACTGATGATAATCACTTCGTATCGTCTGTACATACAACATAATAACATTATACTGCTACTTTTCAAAATTGAAAAATTGTTTTTCGATTACAAGCTCTGGATTTTACCATGATGTATTTTTTTCAGTATTATCATATGATATTTGTTATTTGGCTGTTATTCCATAAAAACTATATATATTTATCATATATTCTACAAACATTAACTTGATATTTATAGTATTATTGCTTTTTAGACATTTCATAATTTTCGAAATATTTTTATGTGCTATTATAGGCACTTGCAATTTTTGATTAATAGTCAATCCAATTTAATCATTTTATTTTATTACAATATCTGTAAAAATATAATCAATTATAAACTGATACACATGGCATTTTTCAACCAAAATTGATTTTTGAGAAAGATGTATGGTTATGGTGTATTATTTTCAAGTTTAAAATACCAATATAGAATTTTGTCATGTATCCTTGTATTTCACCCGACTGTTGAGTCTCATCCGTTTTTATTTTTTCCTTTTCCTAAAAATATATATTATATTTAGGCATTGTACCCATTAAATTTATATATTTAATTTTTTTGGGGGTGTGGATATATTTTAAGTCTACTTAATTGTACCTACTCTTGTTCTCCGTCTCTCCGAGACGTTATTTTATAGAAAATTAAAAATGTAATTATATTATATATTTTTATCTACTGTGACATTGTAGTAACATAATTATAGTTGATGTTTACTTGTTGACACTTGACCTTTATGCGCGCTTTTATGCTTTATATATGTCTGTTCAAAGAGTTAAACATAGCTGGTGTGCGTAATCATAGATAATAAATGAATGGATTTGACATCAACCCAAATTGTTGGCTCTCAAATGATAAGAAACTGAGTCAATTTTTTTCCTTTCTATGGAAAATATTTTATTTTGTTTCCCTTGAACATTTATATTTTACTGTGGTAATATTTTTAAATTAATGAACTCAATGAACAATGATACAATTTAAACCTTTGTTGACCAAACATAAAAAAAAAATTATTTTTCTATTTTTTGAACATTTCTTATCAAAACATGGACTGATAATTCACCTCAGTTTCAGTTGACCACCATTCTGAGGACATTGCCTCACATGAGATTAGTATGAGCATGCTGTATCTATTCATTTATTATTTATGTACGTAATATAAAAGTCGTAATCAGTGATTTATCACGAGTTATGTTTCCAAAATTTATTTTCGCAGCGTATAATAAACCGTGTTTCCGATAAAAACGGAGGTTAGAAGTTGTATCTTGTATCCGAGACCGATTATAATATTTACCTACGTAAAGTTTTTATTTCACCCTGCTTGCGGGAATAATGTTGACCAGTTCTTTAATATTTAAGCGCACCCTCTCGAACAAAACCAAAGCCAGCATTTACGGCGCATAACGCATAAGTATAATTGGGGTAATATACACCTTCTCTCCCGCCCGTTAGAAAACAACATGAACTTGAAATTTCATAAATATTATGACATGAAATAAGGATAAAACATTTTCCACCTCTTCAAACTTAAAAACCTATGACCGATGCTCACGAATGGAGTAGCCCTTCTTATATACAGTAAAACCTGTACATAACGGACAGTAACGGGGCCATCAAAAGTGTCAGTTATAAACACCAATTTCTATTTTAGGCTGAAGGAAGTGAACTTTAAGACAATTTTCACTGTACTCGCGGATCGTATTGCGCTCGTAAACACCTGTACAGCAGTTTGCAGTGGTTACCGCACGGTTATTGTAAGTAGATAATATTATGGTTCGGTGGCGATGATAAAATACGAACATAATAATTCATCTTAATAATATTGGACTGAATAGTGTTTTAATAATTGAATACATAAAATAAAAACATATTATTGGGTCACCCGTCAATATTGTAATAGTTTATTTCAACGATACGAGTATATACCGCATACACCATTTCAACAATAACGGCGCTCTCTCTTCGGACACGCGCATTGCCAACGATATAATATCCGGCCAATCCGTTTCTTCATCATCTACGGTCGATTTCATATTATACGAACGTTATGTACCCGAAGAACTGGGTCAAAGAAATTCTATTGCTTTTTTTTTTTTTTGTTCCTCCCATTTTCATTATTATTAAAGCGTATAGGCTGCGATGGATAGTGTTTGCTGCTGCGGGTTGATCCTGTGCGCGCAATGTGAAAGGTCGTCTCGTCAACGCAACGTCCTTCCGCGACATGCAGTCTGCAGCAGCGCAATATAAAGGCCGCGGACTGTTCACGGGGTGACGGTGGTGGCGGTGGCGGCGGTGTGGTCAGGGTCACGATGCACCCCGCATGTGCGGACGGGACCGGCGCTCGAGTGCGTGGCGTGTGAGTTGCATCCGGCGGCAGTGGCGGAGTAAATGCCGCGCAAAGGGAGTGCGTTTGGCGCGTTCGTCGATGCGCCACCTGCCTTGTCGGGACGGGTCCAGTCCACGTCGAATGCCGCGTGCAAACAGGTGTGAGGGAGGATTTTACGCCGTCTGCCGTGCACATCACGCGCCCGACTACGCGAAAACGCACAGTGAGTTTCGCCATCGCCGCCGCCAAAGCACGGTGCTACGTGTTCATTACTGCAATATTATTCAATTTTCACATTTCGCGCAGATTTCGGGAGAAAAAAAAATAGTAAAGAGAAAAAGAAATAAATAAACAACAATCGTTAATGATGATATTAACCGTACACGCGCAGCTGTAGTGTTTTACAGTGGTCGGATATACCGTGTGTGAAGCAATAACTTATAATATTTTAAACCAGCAACTCGATATACCACCGACTCGTGGATCCCCTAGTTACGGTATTAACCATAATAAATCGTGCGTGCGTTTTCAAAGGACACCGAGTATTAGATTTTTCCGCTCTCGCGGAAGACCATAGACTCTCCCACTGGATTAGTGGGGTTATTCAACATTTATATTATACTGTTACAATACCATGTATGTATATTATACTATTATAAATGCATGTCTAGAATACATTTACAACAAATACACAATTTCACATTTTCAACGTTAATAATACGTATCTTAAATATTAATGATCTGTTCGTTTCGATCGCATTTTCTAAATCATTTAATGATTTAAACGTAATAAAATGATTAAATTATAACTTTGAAACGCAATTTAAATGTAAATATTTACCAAATTATAAAAATTTATGAAATCGTACAGTGTTATGATCATAAGATGCTTGATCATTGTCACAATCCTCAACCATAATTTAGTTATTTTGTACACAAAGTAAAATATATTTACAATTATTATTTATTTGAGGTATTTTTTGCTTATATATAATATATACTTCCATTTTTATATAATAATTCACTAAATAAAGAGGGTTTCGTATAAAATTATAGTTTGTTTACTTATAGTGATTAGTATTTCATATTAGGCGTTCATGTAAAAACATATTTGACTTTTCATTATAATTTGTCGTATTAATTTTATTTGGTGCAATTAGCTTATGCGAATAGAAAAAATATATGTGATTCTAAGGAATCTGAACTGAAAGGATTTAAAAAATAAACACACTTAAGCGTTGGGAATTCATATACTTCATATATTTGATTTTTAAAAGTTGATTATTATTTAAAGTAAGTACAGTTTTTAATTTAAAATAAATATATTTTGTGAGTATAAACATAAAAACAAATTAAATACATCAAAATATGAACTGCTTAATTAAATCAAAACATGAATCAAAACTAAAAACAGTTTAGTGTTTTTACTTACATATAACTTTATTTATAATACAATTGTTATTTGAATACTCATTATCATTTGTGTATAATGTATCTATAGTGTATATAAAAATTAATTTTAGCTAACAAACTACAAAACTTTCAATCTTATACTTTTTTGGTATTTACTATTTTAGATTCTGAGTGAAGCAAAGAATACATTTTTCCATTTAAATTTAGATTACATATTTTACAAGTTAATTTTCATCGTTTCAAATAACTATTTGTTTATAATTATAGTTATAACTTATATTGTGAGACACAATAAGTTATATACCTAATATAAATTAATAATAATAAATTTGAAGTCGTTTATTGAGAAAAATTAAAAACTTTTATTTAATTATTTAGCATATATTAAATATGAATATTTCAATAATAATCTCCATATTATATCACTTATCATCCATAATAATTTCATGTTTCAACACGATACTGTCCCGATTTCTACCCTTAAGTATGAAAAACATTCAATGCAAATATTTTTATTATGAAGTCTTACCATTTTATTAACTTATAATGCTTATATACATAAGCGTTTCATCATATTGTTTTTCTATTAGTATATAGGTAATAATAGAGCCTTTACATTATTTTTCCTCTCTGTAAGGGATTATCAGATGGGGCATGTACTATCTGTCATCCCAACAATGATGTTATTTTTCGAATACACGATTAGGAGTCGGGAGACAGAAGTATGAAAAATAAATTCCTCTCAGTCTCTCGGTTCAACCATGGAAAAAAAAAGGTAATAATAGATCGAAAATATTAAAGTTTATAATCAATCTAATTTGGATACCTTTTCTTCGACAACAATTAAAATAGTTTTACCTTTGTTCATTTATTAATCACCAAACAAAATTTTTCGTAATTAAAACTTGAGCATGGAGTTTGGTGAAAAATAGTTTCATTAATTGTTTGTTTCAGTAAAATTTAAAATCAACAATTATTATACTATTACGAAAGATAAATATTTATATTAATTAATCCTATCTATAAATATAAAAGCCAAACACCACTGGCTCTCTGATCATTGCTACATTACAAAAATAACAGATCGTATGAACTTGAAATTTGATATAGTGGTTCCACTAACATTTTAGATATACAATACAAAAGGATTTTTTGAAATGAATCCCTAAGGGGGTAAAAAGGAGTAAAAACAAAAATGGGTGAATATGAAAAAAATCGCAAACGTTATAACTTTAAAATTTGGTAAGTAGTTTTGTTTTATGTGTTTCAGACACCTCAAAAAATTTTGTTTTTCAAAATTCAACCCTTGAAAGAAATAAAACTAAAATGGTGTAAAACTGTAATTAATGATATAATAACGATAAAATAAAAATAGAAACAATATCCATAATTTTGATAATTTTTCCACATTTCCTACTTGCAGATATATAACATGATATTCTAACACTTCTAACATTATGTAAATTTATATATTATAATATATTCTTTGTATATAAAATAAATTTCTATTTCCCATTACCATCCTGCAGTCACACCACAGCATAAGAACTCCTTTATAGATTTGGTTAATTAATTTTTTCATATGTCCGCAATAGTTTTGAGAAAGGTTTTTGCGAAGAAAAACAAAAAAGTTGTACGGGTGCTACTAATTTAAGCTCAAAGTATTACTGATATTATATTAATTTGGTTGTCATAGTGACTCGAAACTCTTACTGGATACTTTATAACCATCATCATAAAATCAACACAAAAATATTACCTTGGTAACCAGTAAAAAAAAATACATCAAAGTATTAGCTACATTATGGCTTACTAAACATGGATAGGCTCTAAAAAATTTAAGGTAGTATTCCATAAAAACTATGCCCCGAGCCCACAACCAAGACTGTTCCGTGCCTAACTGGGTACTTCAGCTTAAAAAATAAAAATAGATTTCCCAATCTATATAAAATAATCCAAATACCATTCACTCACTGTATCTCAACAAATTCTCAACGTACGAACGTGAAATTTGGAATAGTGGTTCCTCTAATATTTTCATCTTGCAATAAGAAAAGATTTGTTAAAAATCACATTTTTAAGGGTTAATGACCATTTGGGCTCTGGGTCAGACGTAATTTTTTTTTTTACATATTGGTCACTAAGGTAATATTTTATGTTGATTTTAAGATATTAGATAAACAGTACCTACATATTTCGAGTCACTATGATAACCAAAATATCAATCAAATAACTAATTAACAATAATATTACCTTGGTAGTTGGTAATCAGTAATTAAAAAACGAAACTTTAAAATTACACCAAAGTTAAGGTACCTTAAAGCTTATCTCTGAATCTACGGGTATGAAAAAAAATCGGTAGTTTTGTTTTATGCTATAAATAGAGACATGTTTGCATTAGCAAAGACATGTTCCAAGCAAAATTATGTAAAATTACATCAAAGTATAGTTAAGGTACCTTTAATCAAATATAGCTAGGCTCTATAAAATATAAGGTAGTATTATTTCTTTAAGGACTATACCCTAGCGAGGACTACTCCGAGCGAAGCCGGGTAATTTAGCTAGTAATTAATAAGATAAAGGGTAAAGGGTGTTAAATAGATAAAAATGGAAAAAATACCCCTAGCTGGAACCACTGAAGCTATGAGTATGAAATTTAGTCGGTAATTTCGTTCTATGATGTAAACAATGTAGAGACGCAACTTTTCAAATGATTCGCAGTGTAGGAATTTTGACTGTACGCTAATAATTTAGTGAATTTCACGTACATATATGGATAATAATATTATACTATTTTGGCGGTAAATTGAATTTTTTCACGTCCAAACGAACAGTATATATTCTTCACTGGGACTCACCAGCATCCCCAAAACTAATGGTGTATTCGTATTTCGTATCCATAAATATAAACCATAATTTGAATATTGGTTTGTGACTTTTGTCGTTATCGAATTGTTTTATTGCTTAGAAAATAACAAATCTTACTTATGTCGTAATCTTTTACTGAAAAGTCTTAACCCGTATTGTGGATTTCAAACATACTTTGAACTTCAAACGGAATAATCTCCCATTGATCGCATCCCGAGTGGATAAAAATCTAGGTGATCTGGCTTTTCTTTGTATAATTAAAATAATTTTCTTTTATAATAATATATATATATCATTTATAATAAACATTGATTTCACAGAAATTCATTTTAATATATTTTCGTCATATCTTAAACATATTATGATGTAAGTATTTTATTAGTATAAAAGATAATCTATATTTAAAATTAATGTAGATAAAATTAATTTAATGTGGTCTTATCATTTTTATTTAGCTTTCAAAGAAGATATATCTCATATTAATTAAATCTATTAAAATAATAAATATATTTTAAAATTACTGTAAGCTATAAATATTCAATCATAGTTATTATATAATATTAATAACAATCGTATTAAAGTTCAATTGCTGTATGAAAGAAAAACTTCTTCAAAAATACTAAAATCCTTGGTATTATGAAAATGCAACTGATGAACTTAGTTTGTAGTCATCAAAAATATTACTAGGTACTTAAAAGAAATTAATTAACTTGCAAGATATATATTTTTAGTAATATTTACGAGTAATATTTTATTATTATCACATCTTAACATTATTGTTCCCGTTCAACTTAAACAGTTTAAATCAAATTTTATGCATATAATCCATTAAAAATGCGTTCTCAGACATGTCTGATAGTGATGCTTAAAGGCTATAATTACATTTATATGATTTCTAAGACATTAATCTAGCTTTAGAAACTTAGTAATTATCATAATTAATACATATTTTGATAAACGTATGAGTAAATAATAAATATTATACTCGTATAAGATATAACTATACAGTGTTGATATATTATAATATGCAACACATTATATATCTACCGCCCCTCACGCATAGAGACTTGTTTGTACATTTATAAACTGTAATATGTATGTATGATGTGAAATAATTCATCGTTTACTGGTTTATAAAAACATAATACAAACAAAGACGTTTATATATTTGAATTTTAAAATATTTAGTATATTCATATCACTCATATATTTTGTCTTTTTATATGCCTGTTGCACCCTCGAATGGGACAATGTGTGTTATCTGAAACTCATTTATACACTTAAGTGGTAAAAATGAACTTTTTATTGCTTTAATATCCGGACCTTGATTATATTATTGTTTTGTATTCAGAAAAAAAACATCAATACATACACAAACTCTACTTCTATAAGTCTGTATGTTTATACGTATATAGCCTTTGGTGATCTTATCATTAATTATTGTGTAAAAATAATATTTAATCTATAAGTTACAAAAACTGTAAATAACGATTTTATACATATTATACGAGTACCTATACTGCATAGGTACTGTTTTGTAATATTATGTTCATTTTATTATTTTGATAGACTTCAATTTTACACGTTAATTTACTATATTAACTATAGTTAATACAATATTGATATGTTTAATCATAATTTATGTATTTTAATTTAAATTATTTACAATTTTACTGAACTCAAACTTTATAATATTATAATTTATAGGCATCTACAGACTACAGATACCCTGGAAACTATTTAAGAATCATGTAAACTTGTCAGGATTTTATTATTTATTTATGAGAAAAACCCATATATTTGTAACCTTTTTCTGAAAATGTCTTTATCCTGAGAGCTATTTTTATAAAATTCTATACCTCACGTTTTTATATTAGATAAAAATGAATAGATTATGTAGGGACATGTGTTGAAACTCGAAAAGGAAAAAGAAAACACCTATAACATAACTGCATTTTTCTGTCCATACTGAAATTTTTAAGTTCTAAGACGTCGAATTCGGAATGATCACCCTAAAATAATATATGATTTAGCTAGAAATGAATCTAAATAAAATAAAATAAGCTTGAAAACTATAATAAAAGGGAAGTTTATTTTTACTTTCATACAGAAAATTGTTTAATATGCATCGAGAAACGCGTTTTGAGATAAGTCTTAACAGAATCAGATGATTCTCCAAAAAGATTGTTGCCCATAATTTCGGTGCTCATTTGCTATGGGTTACGCAATACTATACTATGTACTATTTTATATATACTGATATAGATATATACATTTTTTTTTCGTTTGAAAGTAAAATCTTGAAACGCTAACGTCTGATCGTCAAAAATCTTGAACGTCAAAATGTTTAACCACAAAATCTTGAACATAAAGTTACGTCAACATTTTTTACGATAAAATCTTGAACGGAAATTTATCGGATTAAATGTTCGTAATTTTTTTTTTTTTTTTATCAATATATTTTAACGTTTTATAAACGAAAATTAAGGTAATAACTAATAATCAGTGTTTGTATTAGGATTTGTATGCAACAGCATGTTTTATTTTGTGACTTCTGATTTTGATAGTAATGTCCACGAATCACCTCATGATGAGATAAATGGTGGTATTTTTATTTTGCATGTTTTTGCATATTTTAGACAAAATGCATATTATTGAATACATTGAAACGAATAAATATAATTGTATATTTCGATTATAAGAATGTGAAAAATGCATGTTTTATAGTATATTTCATAATTAATATTTATAATTTAATATTAATATTTCGTATTTAATTCTAGTTCTGCTGATTAAAGTAAATAACTTGGTTTTTTTATCACACACAAATTTTACTTTTATAAATACAATCCTACAATTTCTTTACTTAAATATGCGCCGCCAACTACCTACATCATGTGACGTAGAACGGAGCTTCAGTCAATACAAAGCCATACTACGATCCAATCGCCGTTCATTCATTTTCGAAAATTTAAAAAACTATGTGGTGGTAGCATGTAACACACGTAGTGAATGTGAATTATAAATTTTATTTCTAAATTATTTTATTTTATTTCTCAATTATATTATATTAAGACAAACAGCCAACTACTGATGTATTTCAATAAATAAATATTTTTTTGTAACTATATTTTTGTGTTTATCTTATAAAAATTAAAATGCATATTTTTGCATATTTTGGTAAATAAAATGCATATTTTACAATTATTTATTGCATACAAATCCTAGCCCTGGTAATAACTATGGGTATAGGCATTACGCGAGCTCACTGCAGAACTATAAATCAAATAAAATCCCCCAATATGTTATGAAAAACTACGTCGCGGAATAGGTAACATGGCAGAATAAATACATTTTGGGTAAAAATTTGAAAAATAAAATATTACTTTGTATTTAGGAAAGAAAATTACGAAAATTCAGAGTGCCCCGTAAATTGATGTTCAAGATTTCGATGTTCAAGATTTTGGACTTCACATATTTGAAAGCTTTCCAAATGAAACTATTGACAAACACCGTTTAAACGAGATGCGGAATTAACTTTAATAATTTAATATTTTGTATTCTTGTTGCACCGCAAGAAATTCGTATCACAATAATAATATATTATTTGACAACATGAAACTCTAAAGAGTTCAACTACAATAACATTGCACGCAAACAATAATAGAGCTAACTTTATAATGAAATGATTTCCAAAGTTATTTTCGTTTATTATTATTATGTACATATATATATATATTTAAATGAATAGTATAGATTATTTAAAAAGTAATAACTGCTTCATTTTAAAAAACTAAAACGAATACCTATAATATTTTTGTTGATATAATTTTAAGCTTGTACTATATTTTACCATAAAATAATTAAACATTTAATTATGCAACCTTTTTAATTTGTTGTATATAATGTAGTTGTTAATTAATTTTACCTACGAATCCGTTTAATTCTTTGTACTTTTATTTATTAAAATATTCTTGTGAATGACTTAATTTAATGTTCAATTTTTCTAACTTAATTTTTTACGAAACACACTTAAATGCAGTCATATTCCCATTGGGTATACTACATATATGCCTTATACTCTCAACTTTATTTTGAACATTCACGGGTATACTGCGTATACTTTCAAGCAGTTAATGAAGAAATATAAAATATAATAGGTATAACAATTTAATAATTTGATTGTTTAAATACATTTTGTAATATGTACCTATTATTTTTTTATTTCACATCAACTCATTACAATTTCAATTTTTTTGTTAATATTTACACCCATCTTTTTATATGTATACATTTACACCCTCTAGAATCACCGTATTAATCATAAAAATTGCCATATTGAGAAACCCGTTGGTGTATAGTATACTCTCGACAAAATTGATGGGAACATCACTACTTAAATGTTTCTGTTTATTCCCCGACACATATTTTAATTGTTAAGAATTTAAGAACTAAAAATTATAAAAAATATAATTCAATTCAAGAGAAAACTATTAGCAAAAAACAAAATTATTAATGAACCCGATACTCAATTAAGAAAGTATAGTATATTGAACTTGTTCTGAGCAAGTATAACTTCTAATACATTTTTCTAATTTAATACATATCGAATTATTTGTATATGATACATTGTTTTTGCTAAAATGGATTGATGAATTTTACGAGTATTTTTCTATAATATGGTAAAACAGTTACTTACTTTATATCAAATTAATACTAACTTTTAAGTAATTTATTCACAAAATATTTAACAGATGAAAACAAAATATTAAATTTTTGTTTACAGAATGTAAATTGTTATTGAGCATATTATATTGTCTAAAAAATAAAGTTGTATTGAGTTTCAACTGAATTATGGATACTATAGGTAAGTGTTGTATATATATTGTAAGTCATTAAGTCTTATGTCTAATACCATCATCTTAAGTCGAATATGTCATATCCAAATAATAATAATCTTGGCATAAAATACAGTTTCCTGACTTATAAGTGCTTATAACTGCTTCATTTACCTATCTTTAATTATTTTCGAATAGTAATAGGAAAAATCAAATATTTTTTTGACGTAACTTTATATAATTTTTTTTTAAATTGTATTATACTTATAGGCATTTGAAATATTCGAATTATTGAAATTTTTTTTTTATAACTGTTGATAAAAAAAAATTGACTTACACAAAATACTTGAAAATTTAATAAAAAATTCCACAGAAGTAGTTATTATTGTCATTCAAAAATTATTAAAATCCATAGACACAATTTTTTTTTATAAGCGTTTGAAGAGCGAATATTGACATAAAATTACATGTAAAATATAATATAATGTTAAATATTTTAGACTGACAAATGATATCGGTTTTTGAAATTTGCTTTAACTCAAAAACGAAAAATCGCAAACACTTGAAATTTTCACCAAATCTTTAAATTGGCTTTTTCTATACATGGCTATGTTTTCAAAGTATTTTGACTTATTTATAGACAATTTAAATTTTCGATTTTTGTAAGTTTTTTTTTAAAAATATCTATAAAATTTTTTTGGCCATCCGAAAACTCTTGAAAATGTATTAAAGGATTAAATATAAGTTATACTAATTGTAACTAAAAATTATCGGAGATAATTTCACTCAATTTTTTTTTATAAGCCCTTAAATTTCAAATTTGTATAATATATGTTAAAATCGCGATAATTTGCAAGTTATTTTGTAGTTGAAAATTCATAACATTTTTTCTGTTTATGCTTAAGGTTCAAAATTTTAACACTAGGTTATCCATAAGTTTACCTTCAAAAATATATAAATAAATTTCTACCAGACTTAAAAGAAAAAATTTTACGACTGTTTGAAATTTAAATTTTTACGAAATTGCATTATAATTCAATTTAAATATAAAATACTATATTATTATTTACCCATTTTAGACCAACATATTAACTCCGTTCAGAATCGCTATTCGTATACAATGATACCTATAATTTCATTCAAATTTAACAAATTCATTGTAATAATGACCTATCCTATAAACGAGGTGCACTCCACCCCCAACTGTACAGCAAAGCGAGGCCCATCCGGTTCTTTTTTAAATTCAAAATATTTTTAATTCATGTATAAATAATTATATATTATGTTTATATTATTTTTATATTTTTTTTAAGCTTACGAAAAAATAAAAATAATATTTTACGCTTAGATTCTTCGTCACGAAAAAAATATTTTCAAGTTACTGAAAATAATTTTATACAACGTTATTGACTTCATTTCGTTTTTTATTATAATAATTTAAGAACACTGAACTACCTTAGCATGGAAACGTGAAAAATGATAAAAGAATTATTTTAATTTCTTATGAGAGGTATACAACTGGTACTTGTATTAATGTAAGTCCTATCTTCATACATTTTTTTTTGCAACTCTCCTACTTTACAAGTACAAAGAGTTGTATTTTTTCAACGTAGTTAGGGTACTAAGGATGAGTCGACATTTTCGCAAAATAATATACCAACAGATACCCTCTTTAAGAGTGAGAAGTATGGAGAAAACCCCTTGAGGGATAATTATACCTTTGTACTGGCAAACGTGACTCCAATGATTGTATGATGCTTCTGTAGAAAAATAAATTTTATTCAAACTTTATAACATTTAAATTTTATTAATAAATAATAAGTATAATTACATCTATAATTTTTGTATTTATAAATTGATGATAAATCAATGATTTATTATGCATAAGAATAGCACTGTGATATCACATTGAACCCATCATAATAACATTATACATTTTTTTAATTTTAGTTAAGACCTAAAAAATCATTTCGCTAAAAAATATTTATAATTTTTAATAATTATGTAATTCTGTAAGAGAGGATAATCTATGTTAATAATTACATTTTTATTTATATATATATATATATATATATAATTCAATTTAAATACCACTCGACCACTGACTAATTAAAAATGTTGTAGAAATTTAATTATTACTAATATAGGTAAAATAACCAATTATTTTTCGAAAATTTTATTTTTAAGATTTAGAACAGCTCTGGACTGTGGTATAATATATACATTTTTTCATCACCTAGGAAATATTTTATTTTATTAAATATGTTGATATTAATAATGACCAATTGAGGTGTAATATATATATATATATTTATAAATAAATAAAAATAAATATCATTAGAATATACAACAAACATGAGTTTTTTTGCACCTATTTTTTTTTAAAATAGTGATTGCTCTTAATTTTTATATAAAATAGTAAAATATCTATTAGACTGAGGCTGTATCCAGCTAGTTCATAGTCATATATAAATAATAATTTCATTCTAGAGTCTTGACCCAACTAGATGTGTCTAATAGACACTGTCTATACATGATTATAGATTTGACGATTATCTGTAATCACCTTCTCACGTGTCAATTCAATTTTAGAAAAAGAAGAGTATAATATTAGATTCTGGAGTGATGGAATCTATTGGTTTTACACTGATGTCTGTTATATGTCATATATGTGTATTGATGTATGTAACATAAAATTACATATAAAACATAATATATTATATAATATTCTTGACTGACAAATCATATCGGTTTTTGGAATTTTCTCTAACTCAAAAACCAAATAACGCAAACACTTGAAATTTTCACTGAATGTTTAAATTGACGTTTTCTATAAAGGGGTAAGTTTTCAAAGTATTGTGATATATCTTGACTTATTTATAGTCAATTTAAATTTTCGATTTTCTAAGTTTTTTTTTGAAATATCTATCAAATTTATTTGGCTGTCCGAAAATTCTTAAAAATTTAATAGAAGGTTTATTATAAATAAATTTATTATACTTAAATATTATACTTATCGTCACTAAAAAATATCGGAGATCGTTTTACTCAAATTTTTTTTATAAGTCCATAAATTTCAAATTTGTATAAAATATGTTAAAGCCACGATGATTTGCAAGTTATTTTGTAGTCGAAAATTCATAAAATTTTTTCAGTTTATACTTAAAATTTTAACAATGGGTTATCTATAAGTTACTCTTCAAAAAGTTATAAAACAATTTCTACTGGACTTTAAGAAAAAAATTTTATGGCCGTTTGAAATTTAAATTTTTACGAAATTGCATACTTTTGTATTATATTTCAATTTAAATATAAAATACTATTATATATTTTTATATACCTACCCATTTTAGACCAACATATCATATCCGTTTAGAATCGTTATTCGTATACAATGATATCTATCATTGCATTCAAATTTAACAAATCGATTGTTATGACCTATCCTATGAACGAGGTGCATTCCACTCCCTACTATACTGCAGAGCGAGGCCCATCCGTTTCTTTTTTTTTATTGTATACATGACAGTGATAATGGACACATGTTTTGAAAGGAAGGAGTGTCTATTGACTCTAGTTCGAATAAATTGTAGATTAGTTTTATTCTTTGTTATTTATTATGTATATATACATATATATTTTTTTCTTTTGATGGATGAATCGATTTATTTATTTTTGAGAAGGTCTCTAGGCCATTTGTGCTTCAGTTGACGAGGTGGATTATCGCAGAGAGTGAGAGATAATAGTAGTTTGATATGAGAGTATCGAACCGATGGGTTGTATTTTTATGAAATAGTTTATAGTAATTACGGGATGAGGAGGAAACTTAAGTAGAAATATTTTGAATTTTCAGGTCTTAATGTAAGATGGTAATGTCACCGTTGACGTACTTACAAGAGGTATTATAGTTACAAGACTACAAACATATTATGTAAATTGATTGGTATAGGATTGAAATATTTTAATATTTGATATTTTAGCCGCTCGCCGTAGGGATTTTACTGTGTAAGTGATCGTTGAGTAATTTCAACTCACTTTTGGATATAGGAGATTTCGTATTGTTTGTAAGTATCAGTATCGAGTGGGATATTTGATTTGAGAAGTTATCGTATATCTGATTCCGTGAAGTCGAATACAAGTTATCATTGATTAAATATATATATACATGTAATAGGTATATATTATACCACATTTAATCAATGCTATTATTATACTTACACCGAAATCAATATTGTCCTCGCTACGTTGCCCGTACATATTATATAATATATACTTAGTGTTGTATATATAATAGTATTTATAGGTAATAATTGATATTAATCTTCGTCGTCGTTGCATAAATAATTCAACGGAGCCGGGACAATCAACTGCAGCGTGCGGTATTCCCACTATTCGGTTGTCCTTGTGGCAAACTCGGGTAATAATATATAATAATAATAATAATATGCATGTACGGAGCATTACGTATTCATACAAAAACCGAACGCGTGTTGAGCTCTCAAATATGTAACTCCGCTGTCGTCGTCAAAGCATTTCAGGATACATGACTGCGCGTACACAGCGGGGCTAGATTATATCATCCAAGTACACCTATGTATCATGTATGTATAATAATATGTACATATAATAATATTATAATACAGTGCAACATATAACTCACCGTGTTACCTGTACGCGTTATAGCACAAGAACTTGAACGAATTTCGTGCATCCTGAACAGTGTGTCTATGTGTTTATATGTGTGTGTGTATCTGTGTGTGTGTGTCAGTGAGCTAGCGTTTACAGAGAAAAAATATGATCATAACAATACGGGGATCTCATTCTCATATTTATTTATAATATTATGTGAATAATTTAGGCATTATGTAAAATAAACATTATATATTAAACTACATATGATCAAAATAATGTTTATTATTTTAGGTTTTCGCATTTGTATTTAACTTAACGCAACAATCATTAAAATAATATACCTTTATAACAAAATTAAGTACTTATTACTTTGCCCGATCAGCTTTGGCCATTATTCATAATATCTATGGTCAATATTATAATTATTTAAATTGCCTGGTGTTTTTTGTCATTATTTTAAATGAGTGAATGGAAATTGTTTTTAAATCTTAATTTAAATTTTAAATAGTTGTTTCGTTATTTTCTACAAGCTTTTTGAAGTTGTTTCAGGAAATAACTTTAATTTTCTAATTTACATGTTCTAAGCGCATAATATACATCTATATTTATTACATATATATATATATATATATATCACTATATATGTATATCCTACGCACCTGTTTACAACCCTTTGATTATTATACATCATATGTAAATCAAAAGATATCATAGTGATAGTAAGTATAGGTTGTAAGTACTAAGTAAACACTAACGTTGCACTTAACATTTTAAGCAATAAGATAAATGTATTAGAAACAAAATTTTCCGACTTAAAATAAGTTTAAAAAAACATGCATACAAATAAATTAAAATCTCGATTAGTTTATAAAGATTCTGCGATTAAGTATTATAAAAATCACAGTTTTACTAAAAATGTATTCTTTAAATATATAAATAATATATAGTATATATATAATATAATATATAATATATAGTAATAATAATATATAGTATTCCATACTTCAATCGAAATGATTTACTGATCAACTGTTGTTGATTTTTATCTAATCAAAATGAATATTTTTCAATCGAGATAAATATTACCCGTTGGACTATAAGAAATAAGTTGTATGTATTATTCATGGCATGTTGTACAGTATGTACTTATTTAAAAATTCTTACCGTGCACGAGTAAAAATTATACTATTTTTGCAGGTATTGATGTATATCATGTGATCTTCGAAAAAATATATGAAATCGTTTTGAAGGAATTATAAACAAACAATTATAGCACGGAGAAAGTTGAAAGTAATAATAAATGTTACTAGCTGAATTACTCGTCGTTGCTGGGTCTAAATAAAAAAATGTATGTATTTTTGTTGTCTGGTAAGATTAAATACTGCTTAATCTATTATTTATATAACGATTAATTTAGCTGATTTACTTTGATTGTGAGATTAGATTTAGCTTCGTCGGTTCGGGCTACTGTTATTTTTTCCACTTTCACTTTGTTAGGCCTTAAGGGTTGTCTTTCGTCTATTATAAATTAGTATGCTATCTATATATATAAAATCCAAATACCATTGACTCACTGATCTCAGTATCTCAACAAATTCTCAACGTACGAACTTGAGATTTGGAATAGTGATTCTTCTCATATTTTCATTGTGTAATAAGAAAGGATTTGTTAAAAATCGCATTTTTAAGGGTTGATAACCGTTTGGGCTCTGGGTCAGACGTAATTTTTTTTACTCATTGGTTACTAAGGTTATATTTAATATTGATTTTAAGATATTGGATAACAGTACATATTCCGAGTCACTATGATAACCAAAATAACAATCAAATAACTAATATACAAAAATATTACCTTGGTAGTTGGTAACCAGTAATGAAAAAACAAAACTATAAAATTACACCAAAGTTAAGGTACCTTAAAGCTAACCACTGAAGCTACAGATATGAAAAATAATTGATAGTTTCGTTTTATATTATAGAGACATGTTTGCATCGGCCAAGAAATGTTCCGAGCGAAATCATGTAAAATTACATCAAAGTATAGTTAAGGTATTTTTAATCTAACCAAACATAGCTAGGCTCTATAAAATTTAAGGTAGTATTATTCCTTTAAGGACTATGTTGACTACTCCGAGCAAAGCCGGGTAATTCAGCTATATATATATAGAAAGTCGTGTTAGTTCCACTATTTATAATTCAAAAACGGTTGAATCGATTTGACTGAAAATTGCTGTAAGAAAAAATAAAATTGACTAATAATAAAAGTATGAAAAATAAAATTCCCGAACCGGAACTACTAAAGCTACGGGGAAGAAATTTGGACAGATGAAAATTAAAGCTGACCAAACATATTTATTTATACATATTCTATTAAAAACTATGCCCAGCCAAGACTGTTCCGTGCGAAACCGGGTAATTCAGCTAGTAAATTCATAAAATCAACACCAAATCAACGTAAAATACTACCTTGATAATCAGTAAATAAAAACAATCATACGTCCAGTCCAGAGCTCAGACTTCCATCGACCATCGAAAATAAATTGTTTCCAAAATCCTTTCTTTTTGTTCGCCTTGGCTATGATACAAACACCCTGACAATTTAAAGTCGCTAACTATCATAGTTAAGGCTTTGCGTTGATTATGAATCAGTCAGTCAGGATTTTTTTTTTTTATAAATACTGATTTTAATGTTATGAAATTAAAATTCTATATAATAAACATATAGATACACAAACATTTCGTTTCAAAATTTAAGTGGAGTATTTATATCATTGTTATACATAAAATAACATATCATAGCACAACACAAACTAAAAATTATTTAGGTATATATTTAATAATTTGATATGATAAATAATACTTGTTTTATTCTAGGTTTTTAAAAAGGTCCTGAGAAAAACAATGCAAACGTAATAAGTTTTCTGGCTACAAAAATTAAAATCAATGTCTAACACCTTTGACAATTTTACAGAGATGTGCAAAAACGAAGTATGTACAAAATACTATCATAATATGTATTTGTTTGAAATGCAATTAAGTATAACTATGCTTATTACTGTGCCTTATAGTCGCGTGTATGTAAAATTATCATCGTTGATATATATTGCATGGCATATAATCGTTGATCATTAGAAAACAATTTACATAAATTAGGATAAAATATTGAATATATTGATATTTTGGGATTTCTAAAAAAAAAGCGATTCGAGCTTTTCGAGAGATTAATACAAAAATCTTTAACAATTTACTAAATAATTATTATTATTATTTGACTTTTTGGTACATTTTTTATTTTTCTGCTGAGAATTTTTTTTTGAGAAAACTCATTAGTCAGTTTTCTATATTAATCTTAAATATTCCCAAACTATTTTTTATATACTCGTATAGCATTATTAATAGGGACCGGAATTATATTCTTTTAAAATAGCAAAAACAAGTTACTATTATTCTCCCAAAATCATATTTTAAAAAAGCAAAGGTACATTGGTTTCAAATTTAAAAGACCGATACAGCAATATCATTTATACATGCCTGTAACTCACTCGACCTAGGAATCTGGCCTTTTTTTAATTTTAAAATGACTTTTATTGGTATTTACAATAAAAAAATAAATAAAATAGATATTTGTATCTTGAGATCTTGACCAGAAAGCCGCGGCAGCGTCGCACTGCTGCTGCTGTGAAACCTGAATTTATTACATTTATTGAAATATTATTACGTATTATAATTGTGTATATAACGTTATTATATGTGCACATCCTTCCGCAGCTTCATTTGCTTCTTGTGATGAGTATATTACGTTTACATGAGTTAGGTACATACAACGGAAAGGAAAGCAGCAATCGTCCATTATTACATGTGCGGTCGAAGTTAGACTTGGTTTAACGCAAGTGTTATTATATTATATATCGATTGAGCAAACGAAAATTACAATACAATAATATTGTAAGATTACCGTCTACAAAGCAGCTATTAATATTATAATACTATATGGTTATCATAATAATATAGCTTGCAGAGATTAAATATTATAATCTGTATTTGACTAGGTATTACATATAATTACGTATATAGATAAAATAAAATATTAACAAATTAAATAATAATTAGGAATTACGCGAATTGACAAACAAATAAACGAACAAGTACGACTTTGGATTTTCAAAATAAATAAATTGTTTTTAACCTGATACGGTTTCAAACTAAATAACATTTTTTTTCTCTCTCTCTGATTATTTATTTTTAAAGCCAACAATTATGTTTTTTATAAATCCTAAAATATAATAATATTTTATTTTGAATAAAAGCAAATGTATACGATACTAATATTGTTAATCATCTTGGCCTGCGTTTCATTCGAAACTGAACACATGTATAATAAGGCTATAAGAGCTTTAATATTTTAAGGTCAATTATAATTAGTTTTCTATCAATTTTTTTTATAACAACTACGAATTTCCTTTTTTTATATATTTCATTATAGGTAAGCCATTTTCATAAATATTATGCTTATAATATTAATAAAACTTTAATTCTTTAAAGTTTTTTAGTGAATATGAATGACAAGTTATAGTTGAAAAATAAAGTGCGTGAAGTTGCCCCCCGCAGTTTTATAAGCCTTTAAGTTGCATTAAATTAATATGAGAACTCTTAATATATCAACTTTATTCGATGTTGTTCTATTGGGATTAAAAAACAAATGTGCTTATCATCATGATATTTTTATTTTGTTAAGGTATATAACTGCAACAGGACAATTTCAGCTCTGATTCAGTAACACAATAATTAGTTTATCAGAACATTTTCAGTTTTTTCTTTTAATGAGCATTTGACGTACATTTAAGTAATATAACTTCAATAAAAACTTTAATTATTGATTGATAATATTATACTTGTCACTGTAATAAAAAGTAAAAAAATTGAATGCAATTTTTTTATTACAAAATAAAAATAAAAATAAAAATTAACTTTTAATCTATATTACATTTTTGTTCCCATATGATATATACACGAATCTTTTAAAATTCTTTCTTTATGTAAGTATATATCAAATAATACCTATAAAAATTATCAATATAAGTGTGAACTAAATTTAACCTAATGCATGTCATAATAATAATAGTGTCACTATAAAGTTAAGGAAAAATAAATTTTCATTTTCCTTTTAATTTTTCTATTTTATAAAAAAAGAAAAAATTCCTGGATTATTATGATATTAAATATAATTTATAACTTATAATTTCTTAAAAGTAAATTTTGACATTACATTTCAATTTTACTATACATTTATGATTTTTGTAACATTACTATATTAATACTAAAACTCGAATAATTTCTTAATTGATTCAAATATATTATGCAATTATTATACTTCAAACTTCTTCCCTTATGATAATAGTTTTTGATTTTTTGTATACAAAATTAAAAATTACACACAGCAGTGCTCATTTTTTCAAATCATTGGTAATTCGTAAGTATTTCAGTATTTTTCCACAAATTATATTTATTACAACGATAAATTTACCGGTCAATATAGATGGCTCATTTACATTGTTTGGAGCATATAAAGCATATAAAGCATAATATGTACATATATTAATTTATAATCGGCTTATTTAAAGTAATAATTTGTTCACGCTATTAGAATTTTTATTCTCACCGATTCACCGAACATACAAACACTGCAGTAGGTATACTAAACTAATTAGACTGATATGTTCAAAAGTAATATAAATTTATTTCGTAAATATGGTTTTGCCATTAACGTTTTTATTTTTGAAATTTGTCGACAGTTTTTTTACTACATTTAAGATATTTAAAATATTAGGTATTAAAAATGATGTCTATTATTATAGCTGTGATCAAAATAATATGCCTGATCTAAAATTAACTATTTAAAATTGCTGGAACATTATGAATGAAATTATTATTGAAAACATACATAACTATAAAAAAAAACCGTACATATTCGGTCAAAATCAAAAATGTTTTGAATAAAGATAAGGTTTTGTAAAATATATTATAATATATTAAAATATGTTAATGCGAGGGTTTGTTTTTTATAGTCAAATCTAAATGGTCATATTTTGTAAAAAAAGTTTTTATTGTTTTTTTAACATGTATACGAGCATCATCATATTAACTCGATATTTTGCCGAGTCGCATAAATATACTAATAATTGTGTACATAAAATAATATATCATTTACTACATTTTTATCTTGGCTTTCATTTTTAATCCATAAAATTCCATTTTGAAAGAATATTCCTATCCATTACGCATTATCACAATTATATTTTACTAGATATACTTACATTTTAATTATGTATGCATTATGCGTATTACTCTTTTTTTTCCACAAATTATATTTATTACAATGATAAATTTACCGGTCAATATAGATGGCTCATTTACATTGTTTGGAGCATATAAAGCATATAAAGCATAATATATACATATATTAATTTATAATCGGCTTTTTTAAAGTAATACTTTTTTCACGCTATTAGAATTTTTATTTTCACCGATACTTTGAACATACAAACACTGCAGTAGGTATATATATATATATATATATATATATTAATCTATACGTTTAGTCTTTTACTGTGTTAATTAAATTCTAGCACTTAATTGTAATTTGCTGCATTTAAAAGCAAATCATTTATTAGAATAAAAATTGAGCATTGGACAGTTTCCAATTATGATTAATTTAATATTTTGAACGAGCGTAATGGTACACATTTATTTACACAAATTTCGGCTATAGAAATACAAAATTATACTAAATACATATAATGTAAATATTAATACTTCCATTAATTAACGAAAACAAATGAAATGCATTCAGCTCTAACTACAAGCATACATGATTCACATTTTGTAAACTTTAAAAAAAAAAAGTTATGAAGTTTATTGAAATCATTGTAGCATAATACCTATATCATAATTGAAATATTGAAAATATAGTTTGTAATGCACTACCTATTATAAAGTTCTTACACTATGTCATTGAAATATTTTAATACATTTTTCAAAAAAATTTGATTGAAAACGTTTTACTATTTTTGCCGAAATATTGAGAATACTTCAAATTCATAAAGAATTTGCCGTTTACCCACAAACCATACGATTAAAAACTAATTTACGTACAACGTTTCCATATAACTTGTATTTTTTTAGGCAACAACAATTAATATATATTAACATTTATTTGAAAAATATACAATGTTACAGACTACTTTTATGAGCGTACATGAGTATATTGTATATATATAATATATTTATTATTTATATAAATTACAAGAAGGTAAGAGGATAGAAATTTAATGTATTGTATTGTAATTAAAATAATAATTAAAAAATATATTCTTATCATAGTCATTAGTTTGGTTATAAAAATAGTAAAAATATAAAAGAAAATAAAAATTTTCAACTTATTTATCAATCTCTAGTTAGTGTAAACCTAGGTTAAGTTAGGTCTATATTTTCCGCAAGCCACATAGTACATATAATTATTATTTATGTCTAGTATTTTGTCTTTTTCTTTTGTTACCGGATATAATAATGGATAATAATGCTGAACGAGAGCTATAAAATTGGGATATTGAAAATTCAGTGTAATCTTTCAAAGACGTTTTCATCGTAGAATGTTATGAATTGTAATTACTAAATTATAATATGTTTTTATTTATTGTCAAAGTTATATGGAACTTTCTGATTGTTTCATTGCCCACAACTTTGCATTGAAACAGGGCAGCCTGCAGGCTCTTTAGTTCCTGCACATAATTATATACTTAATCTGAAAAAATGTATCCAATTTATTCATTTGGGCAAATAACTATATTAACTGTAAAAAAGCGTTATCTATTTCCTAAAGATTTTACATTCTTTAAATATGGCAAATTTAGATAAAATTGCCGTTATCGGTCGTTTGATACCGCCCAAATATTTTTTTATTACAACTTGAGCCCGATAATCAAGTTTAAGATAAATAAGTTTTATGTTTTTAATATGCATTAGACATAATATCATTTTTGTTATTTACAAATTGAACAAAGATGTTGATTTTAAAAGTGGCTATTGAATTTTTTTTCTTTTATGAATTTAAAATTATTTCATTATTTACGAAAATAGATAACTATTTATTTATTTATATAACGCATTGACTATATGTGAAAATGATAACATTGTACATATTATAATTGTATTAAAATTAAATTGATATTGTTTTGAAAACATTGAATTTGTTTTAGAGTAAAAAATGTGAAGATGTTCATGAAAAACTAGCTAGCCCCATGATATTTTTCTCATATGGTATGGTGCTCGTGGTTATTGGCACTGTAGGTTTAATTGGAAATGGACTAGTTCTTTTCATCTTTACCAGGTAAGACATTTTGTTTGTATTTCTTTATCAAAGTTTAGTAATTTAATTACAACATAATCAGTTTAATTTTATTTATTTATTAATTTATTATTATTTATTAATATAAGTTCAAAGATTTAGGAATATGTTTAAAAATCAAAAAATTAGGTTCAGAACAATTATAATTTTTCAATGAATACAACAAAATAAAATAAAAGTACTTTACAACATGTACTAATCAAAATATTAAATAAGTACCGTTTACATTAAAATCAATGATTTTAACCGGGTTCAGTTTATTGAAAAAATCAAAATTATATAATTAGGTCTGAAGTTAAAATTTTGTTGATAGTTGCGATTATATAGGTACTGTAATTTTAACTTTTAGATTCTGAACAGAGTAATGGAATCTATTGATTTTACAATGATGTGTGTTTTTTTTTTTTTTTGTGTCTGTCATCACGTTTTGGGGCAGTAAAAATGCTCCGATTTTCTTAAACAGAACTTTTCTGAAAGGGAAGTGAATGTAGATGGTACTTACGCAAATTCACGTTTTTACAAAAAACATTTTTTAAAATGCTCTACTCAAAAACGAAAAACCGCAACAACTTAATTAAATTAATTTTTAAACATCTATAAAACTGAACTGATTTTTAAGCCACTTATAAACAGTTAAAATATTCGAATTTTTTACATTTTTTTTTATAACCATTAATAAAAACAAATTGACTTATACAAAATACTTGAAAATTTAATAGTACATTCCACAGAAGTAGTTATTATTGTCATTCAAGAATCATCAAAATCCATAGACACAATTTTTTTTTATAAGCGTTTGAACAGCGAATATTGATATTAATAATTACATGTAAAATATAATATAATGTATAATATTTTAGACTGACAAATGATATCTGTTTTTGAAATTTGTTCTAACTCAAAAACGAAAAACCGTAATAACTTGAAATTTTCACCAAATCTTTATATTAGCATTATCTATACATACTTAAGTTTTCAAAGTATTTTGACATATTTTGACTTATTTATAGACAATTTAAATTTTTGATTTTTATAATTTTTTTTTTTTAAACATCTATAAAATTTTTTTGGTTGTCCCAAAGCTCTTGAAAATGTATTAAAGGATTAATTATAAGTTATACTAATTGTAACTAAAAAATATCGGAGATCGTTTAAGTCAAATTTTTTTTATAATCCCATAAAGTTCAAATTTGTATAAAATATATTAAAATCGCGACAATTTGCAAGTTATTTTGTAGTTGAAAATTCATAAAATTTTTTCTGTTTATACTTAAGATTCCAAATTTTATGACTGTTTGAAATTTAAATTTTTACGAAATCGCATTATAATTTAATTTAATATATAATACTATATTATTATATACACATTTTAGACAAACATATTAACTCCGTTCAGAATCGTTTTTTTAATTTAATTTGCTTTTTATTAGAAATAATTACAGCAAATTTTTTATTTTTCATTTTTTAAACTTTAATTAGGTATGTAAACTTTTATGATACATGAGTATTAGTCTGAAAAACGTTTTAAGAAACTTGACTAAGTAATGATTTAGGACATACAATTAAAGAATTAAGTAATTTATATAACTAAGATACATCTTGACAACTTTTTTCTTTTTTTAAGCAACTCACTCTCTTTAGTTGTTCAATCGAACAATACATTTTAAATTCAAGTACTCGTTAGAATATAATCTACCTATTCTGAACGCGTTCAATTTTATAAGTCTAGTTTATTCAGGATTTTAAATAATTGGTGCATACTGCAGTATGGAACAGACAGAGTAAAACTTAATATTTTTAAAACATTCGGATTTGTAAATTCTGAACAATTACACCAGAATTTTCCACAATTTTCACTGCAGATAGACTTAAATGTTAGTAAGTACTGTTAATTTTGAATGTTTTGTTTAAATTATTTCGTGAAATGTTCTATATATAAAGATTATTATTTTTGATAAATCTTATATTCCATGTGAATTCTATTATCACGCTTTATTATCTATATTCTCTTCTACAAAAATATCCAGTGGATTATTATATGCTGTTTCTCACAGTTATCGTATCAAGAGGATAAAATAAATAAGTGAATAAGTATTAATCACTAATTGCTTCGTGTTATTTTATATTCTACGTCTCTATAGATTGGAATGAGGAATATTTTTAATATTCAAATATTGTTAATTGCTTAAGATTATTTTAAGTTGGTTTATGAACAATTTAAAATTTTAAACTCTTATTCTGAGATTAAGACTATTATTTTTTCAAATTTTCTAATTATTTAGAGAAGAGGATTCATGATAAAAATATGGATGTAATTTCTTTCTTTTTACAACAAAAAAAAACCTTTTTCGAAATTTTACTGTGCTGTAATTCATTATTTTTATAATAATGGTGTACATGGCATTTATTTGAAATATTTCTAAATATGACCAGGCTATTGTCTATGTGTATATATATTTATACAATATACTATAATATTTTAACACACGTAGAAGTGATACAAATTATTAACAATCTATGACTTTAAAATGATTGTATAGCATAAATTATTCCATAAGTGTTTTATCCAGTACATTTCGGCTTAAATTATTATTATTCGAGTGTTCACGATGTACTCAAAGTTTCTAAATATTTCCGAGTGTATATAAAATATACTGCTATAGTTCAAACTAACTCGCACAGCAAGTTTAATACGTCCTTGATTTATTTTATAGAGAAATAGAAATAATAATAAGAAATAATAATATATGATGAAATACAATCGGTACAATACATATCTAATAGCATGCATTTTATTTTAAAACTTCGTAACATTTTCAAAGCAGAAAAACTTATGGAAAAAAAAAAGAAATACATTCGTATCTAAAATATATTAGTTCAAAAATATATGATAAAAGTTGAAAGTAAATGTTAAATAATTTAAGTATAAATCCATCGATTATTTTTCAACAGGGTTGCAAATTATAATTTATGCATGTTAGGTATAAGACTGTATATACAATATACATACTTACGTATAAGCTGTTGTTAAACATACGTCATATACGTACCTTTATTAACCATGTTTTGTTTTACTGCTATTCCGGAGAAAAACACATGAAGTCTAATTTACCTTTATTTATGTAATATAGTATATTGTCTATTAGTATATAAATCTTTATAGATTTCTAGCATTTATTGAAAAGTATAATTTATACGTGAGGTATAACCCTTAATTACTATTGAAACCAATATTTAATACCTACTCCACCAACATAATGATTTCAAAAAATGTAATTAAAAATTATTAAACCTTCATAATGACAAAAATTAGAATCTCTATTTTTATTAAAAAAATATATTTTAGAGGAAAATATACGTTTAGATAATTCTCGAATTTTATAGGTTTTTGCTATTATATGTATTATTGAATTCTGAAAAGCGAATAAGCCAATATTGATTCATTTCCTAAAATATGATTGTTTAGTTTCAAGATACTACGTTAAGATTATAAAAAAAGTAAAAAATTATAAAATTTATTATTGATATTTAAATATTGATATTACTTATTTTATTTCATTTATCCATTAGACCGTTAAATACATTCATGTAATTTAATTATACATTTTGTAATAAATACGTATATTATTACACTCTATAAGAAAAATAACCATAATAAACAAATATAATAAAATCGTTTATAATAATATGTGAAATTATTATTAAAATTAAGCACTAGAAAAACCTTGAATCGCACAAATGAAAAAATAAACAATATTGAAGGATAAGTATATATTTTTTTTAATAGTATATGATGTAGGTATTGCAATTTGATTTTAAAACCAAATATGTAAAACTAACTTGAAAATGAGATAATACTTCGTTTGTTGACGATCTATTTTTGAATAATTATTATGTTGGATTGTTGGATACATATTATATAACAGTTTATTTTATTTTAGCATTAAATTGCATTCCTTTTTTATTTACAATGCTAAATTAAACTGTATTATTATTATTTTAGATTCAGAAGACTAAAGGGTCCTTTTTCTACGTTCGTCTTAAACTTGGCATCAGCTGATTTCGCTACTTCAATATTGCACTTCATGACAGCCATATCTTCGTTCAAACACGAATGGATCTTCAGTGACATAGGTAAAGATATCCGTAAATAATTTTTTTATTTACATAAAACTGCTGTTTTATACGTTTATTTTTATACAAGACAGTCATATATTGTAGAAATAGTTTATCTGATAGCTAGTAATGTTTTCAGTAAAATTAATCTCACATTGTTTGCTTTTTACTGCACGGTTATGTATTGGTTGTTAAACAAGAAAAAAAATTTCAACTGCAAGCAATTATTATACACATTAATTATAATGTTTGGCTTATATTATATTTTGAAGGAGGTTGTAGTTGCATACAAGAGCAATAACTCTCATTTAAATCCTATCAAAAAATCTAATATTTAATTTTTACTAATTTAACCGAGTTATTGGTGAATTAAATAACATAAGATAAATTGTTTTCCAAAAACAAGGTCATTTTAAAGGTTTAAGAAAATATTAACAGCTTATCTTTCTACTAACTCCAAACTATTTCTTCAAAATCACGATTGTTAGCAAGTTATAAGCATAATAAATTAACTTTATGATTTTTTGGAATTAAATATTATAATTTAAAATATTTTCTTTTGCATTTTTATACACTTGAAAAACTTTTACATACAATTTAAAATAATGTATAATCAAGTTAAAAATTTACAAGAGAAGAAATAATTAAACAAATGGTTATAATTAGTCTTACTGGGTAAAATTAACCATTTTTAAATATTGCATTTTTCATTATAAAAGACAATTGGTTTTGAAACTCACTAATTTTTGTAAACAATCATTAACAATTAATAAAATTTACTTTTCAATAAATCGATCATTTATTAAATTACGCCATTACATTATGTTTTATAAAAATAATTTTACACAGCAAGACAAAATGTGAAACGTATAATAAAAATAATAGAACAATACTATTTTAATATTTAGTAAATCAATAGTAAGACAATATAATTATAGATATATTTACAAGTTATTAGCATTCATTAAAACTATTCTATAATATAATCAACCGCAAATTGAAGCCATTACATCGTAATATCGATAAATTAATTTTTTGATCATTGATTTACTATGTAAACTGATTTAAATACATTTTAAAAATATACTTAACAAGTTCATATTTTAATGTAAATATGTAAACTCTGCAAGTTTTAAACTATAATTAATGACTTACAAGGAAAATCATATTTTCTTACTCTTATAAATCAATTGTTTTAATGACGATCACAGTTAATGGATATTTAATTTACCTAACTAATGTAAAAATTTATATATTTTACTGACTTATTAATCCTAGTTAACCTTCAATATAGCTATTTGGATGTTAAAAATAAGAATATATTTATTGCAAAAAGGGAGTCTATATGTATTTAACCAAATATTTTACAACTTTTTATGTGCCCCCCCCCCTTTTTATTTTTTAATTATATGGATTTTCCAAAGTTATCCACGTATAATTTTGTAGTTATTGATCATTTAACATATTAAGTGGACAGTAAAATGTCTGAATATTGATTATGTAAATCATGTGTTGTAGATAAACATACAATATTTTTAAACAATAAAAAATTGTCGGTTATTGAAAATAAATTAAAATTATATTAATGTCAGTCATACGGAATAATTTAATATTTTTTAGATATAAAATCACTATTCATCAATAACCAGAACTAAATTAAATAACCAAATATTATATACATATCATTTATATATATATATATATATATATATATAATTTTTAATATTTTTTTTTTCGTGTAACTCAAGTAATTTTTGCTTTCGATTTCTAAAAATTGTAATCACTCTTGTCGTTGTGAATTAATGCTTAAAATCGATGTACAAGAAAAGTTTGAAAAGAAAATATTGGCTTTGGTTAGTTAAAAACTAACACAGACTTTAAGGATAACCAATTCCAGTGTACCTTAAAATATAGGTATAATAGGAAAGATATATATTATTTCATATTTCTATATCAATTTATAAACTATAATTTATATTTCGAACACTGGCCGTAATTATTTTTCTTGACGTTGCTTCATAGTTGTTTTCTAAAGTATTGCTTAATTGTGATACCTTATCTCTATAAATAATACTAGTTTAGAATAAATTACTGTGTGTAACACACTACCACGACAACACGACTACTAACTAATTAGGAAATTGAAAAAATAATCCTACCTACCATTAATATTTATTACCAATTTTACTAAAAATATTGCGTAATTCTGCAGAGTTTGATTATTAGTGTAAAATGATATTTACATTTTCTTTTGACTACTTAAATAATTACTCGGTACACTTTTGAATAGTAAAAAAATAACGTAAAAAACGCAAAATAAAGTTACAATATTTTATTGGTAAGTGTATTATATTTTGTAAATATCAGACATACAGTAGCATAATAAAAGCCTGCTTCATTTTGGTGTTCATATATTTTTTTTTCAATCCGTGGATTTTGTTAATGATGTAATTTCTCAATTTTCCTCCATCCATAGCTTCTTCCTTCAATTTTTTATTTCCTACATTGTACAAAATTTGCTTCATACCCATCTATATGATAATATACACCCGGTAGACGGTGTCTTGCCTTTAGATGCGCGATAATATAGGTTAATAACTTATAAAATAACTGAACAATAAATTTATCTATTTGATAAACGTTGGTGAAATGTTTCATTTTTAACCTAGTATAATAATAACATAGTAATATATTTTGTTACATTTACACATACTCGTAAATAAAAGAGGAAGTTAGAAGGACCTGAGCCATTTTTAGCCGGGCCTAAAGTATTTATGTAATGGGTGAAGGACGAAGCACCCTCCATTTCGCTCTTTTTGTTCTTGAAACCGTATAGAATTGCAAGACCTTGACAACCCCTATTTCCTCCAACGTCCATGCATTTCCAACACTATATTATAATTTATAACGTATCAACCAACTGTAACCTTGATTTAGTGGTACAATAAATTCATACGTTGGCGAATCAAAGTTTATACAATTTTTGTTTATTGTACTTTGCGAAACTTATAATTGATTTATTTTCCGACCAAAGTGTTTCGAATAGAGGGTGGACCGCGTCTACAATATTACAAATGTAAAATCAATTTAAACGAACAATCATACGGAATTGTTGACGGCGTATTTTCATTTTACGATTTTGCCGTAACACTCCTATAACGATGGACCGTGCGTCGATAGAGGAATACAATTATACAAATATTAGTATTATGGTGCACCGATTGTAGCTAGCCACCATAGACCCGACAATAACAATTGTGTATATTATGATACCGTTAAACATCAGTTTAATTTCGTATTCGTACCCGCATGGAATTAGACGTCTTTAACCGGTTAGTAGATAACAATTAAATTATACACTAACATCAAACATTCTACGGTATAGTAGTTTGTTTAAAATAAAACATCATTACCACCCACATACCGAAGGAATTCTCTCTTGTAGTTTAGCAACAATACCATTTAAAATCATCACACTGAAGAAACTCCCAAAAACTAAAAGATAAACACACAACATGAAAATCTACAGAGAATTGCAGTTCTCCTTACCTTATTTTAGTCACTGTATTTTATCAGCTCTTTAGTACCCCCCCCCCCATTAATTGTTTGAAAGTCATTTGTCGCGTTAATTATCGTAAATCAAATTTACACTTCATTTGACCGTTTATTTACCGTGCATCCGAATTAAGGTCCATTCCCACTGCTCTGGGACGTGTCCGTGTCAGTTTTTGGCACGTCCGGGTCGGCCAGGTCAGGTATTCACACTATTCAGTGCCCCGTCCGTGTTAATAGAAAATTTTGTCATCAGTTGATCGAAGTTAGTAACCACTTGTTAGTTATTTACGTACCTCAAGTGAAATTAACTTAAGATTTTTGTTTCAAAAACAAGTAAAAATAAATTTCAAACCTTTAAGTAAGTATAATAAGTTAACGTTAATATTATCTATTATTTGACATTTGTGTGATAATTAATTCTTTAGATTGTATTACAATGTAAGCGCCTCCATATTTAAGCCTTATCTAGGGATGTTTTATATTGAGCCAGTGGCCCATAGTTTTAAAAAACTGTAGCGCTGGGGTGGAAATACTGCCATAGTGCCATGCCCCCTTATCACGGCTAATGGCATGCGTAACAGTATTTAGGTAATTTAAATTGAACTTTTTAGTCAATGGAAATAAATTTTTCAACTGAAGAACTTACTATAATAGCTCTACTTCTTAATGCTGACGATGAAAAAAAAGACCAAGAACACCGTAAGTATTGGGTTCACCTTGCATGGAATAAGCGTGAAACTGAAGGTAAATTTAAAACGTTGTACAAAGAACTTATTGACGACAAAACCAAATTCCATGGATACTTCAGGATGTCAATGAATACGTTCGACATTTTACTTAAAGCACGTTCGACATTTTACTTAAAGCAATTGAAAATTATTAACAAAAACAAGACACCAATTTTAGGAAATGCATACCACCTAGACATCATTTGGCTGTATGTTTAAGGAAGGTAAATAAGGCATTACCTTTAAAAACACATCTAATGAGACTCTACCCTGGAAAACAACTCGATGATAGTTCAAAAAGAGTATGTAACTATCGTCATTGTAGAGGAAGGAGAGTTGTTGAAAATACGTTTGGTATTTTGACACAAAAATTTAGAATACTCAACCGAATAATTCAAGCAAAACCTGAAAATGCTGATAATGTAATTTTAGTAACCTGTGTTTTACACAATTTCATTAAAATAAATGAAAGCAGGACAACATACAATAAAGAAGAAAATATCAATTCAGCAGTAAATTTGACATCACAAAATATTCCAACACAAAGTGGAAATGCAAGCCCACCAGCCTTTCAGGTGAGAGAACTTTTTAAAGAATTTTTCAATTCTACAGCTGGATCAGTTTCATGGCAAAGTAATGTCATATAAGTTTTACATTTTCACACAAATATTGTGTTAATTTAAAATTAAATTTGTATTTAGAATAATCTATAAGCATTAACCAAATATAAATTTGTCAATACAAATTATCATTACAATTAAAGATTTAAATTTTTTTTATTATTTGTTTGAATATATTATCATTTTATTAATATTAAATAATATTTATTCAGGTGGTGCATTTGTTACTTTTTAAAAGCGACGAAAAAAAAACAATAAAAAAATTACGAAAAAACAGAAAATTTTGGGTAAAACTACGTTATGACAAAATAATTTTTTTTAAAATGCTTTAACTCAAAAAAAAAAAAACCGCATACACTTGAAATTTTCACCAAATCTTTATATTGACGTTTTCTGTACATGGTTAAATTTTCAAAGTATGTTGACTTATTTTCACTTATTTATAGACAATTTAAATTTCCGATTTTTGTAAGTTTTTTTTTTTGAAATATCTATAAAAAAAATTTGGCTGTCCGAAAACTCTTGAAAATTTAATACAGGGTTTATTAAAAAGGTATACTTATCGCAACTAAAAAGTATCGGAGATTGTGTCACTCAAATTTATTTTATAAGCTCATAAACTTTAAATTTGTAAAAAATATTTTAAAATAGCGATAATTTGCAAAGTTATTTTGTAGTTGAAAATTAATACAATTTTAGATTCTGAACAGAGTGATGGAATCTATTGATTTTACAATGATGTGTGTTTTTTTTTTTTTTTTGTGTCTGACGACAACTTTTTTTGCAGTAAAAATGCTTTGATTTGCTTATACAGCAACTTTTCTGAAAGGAAAGTGAATTTAGATGGTACTTGGGCAAGTCAAAAATACAACTTTTTTAATACTTTTTGCAAAAATCGAAAAAAACGTTAAAAAAATTACGAAAAAACGGGAAATTTTACGCAAAATCACGTTTTTACAAACTACATTTTTTTAAAATGCTCTAACTCAAAAACAAAAAACCGCAACAACATGAAATTTTCACCAAATCTTTATATTGGTGTTCTCTATACATGGTTAAGTTTTCAAAGTATTTTGACATATTTTGACTTACTTATAGACAATTTAAATTTTCGATTTTTCTAAGTTTTTTTTTTTTTTGAAATATGGACAAAAAAATTTGGGTGTCCAAAAACACTTGAAAATTTAACACAAAGTTAACTACAAGTTATAGTTATCGTAACTAAAATAAATTGAAAATCGTTCTACACAAATGTTTTTTATAAACCCATAAATTCCAAATGTGTATGAAATATGTGAAAATTGTGATAATTTGCATGTTATTTTGTAGTTAAAAATTCATAAAATTTTTTCTATTTCACGTCCGGGAACCCGGAAAGAGAATCGTCTCCAACAATAATTTACTAGCCCGGATCGGGCACGGGCGCCCGGCCCGGACCCGTCCCGGATAAGTGAGAACGGTTGTATTTAAAACCCTAAAGATAATTTTTTCTTGTACCCGGACGGATTCCGGCACGGACACGGACCGGGCACATCCCGGAACAATGAGAATGGACCTTTACATTACTCTGCGCGCGTGCCCTTCTACGTAATTGCGCAATTGGATACAATATTATGAATTTATACAACGATGCAATAACGTGTTCGATTAGAATTTAACAATGTGTTATAATTGAACCACCGGAACAATAATATGCTGCCATCAGTATGACGGTATCACTAATAACGAAATTGCAAATCATCCGACAAGAGTGACGTTTAAATCCAGTCGTGGTATCATCACCAGTTCATCGGGTTCAGAGCTGTGAGGCCCCAGTATCAGTTAATTAACTCTCATGACTGAAGACAATTTTTATTATTTAAAACTATGCCATTGTTCGTTTGATAATATAAACTATACATATATATATATATATATATAATATAAGTTGGAACGAAATATTAAATGATTATTATTTTTGACTCCTTGTATTATTATCTAGAGCTTTCACAAAAAAACACCAATGGTTCGATTCCGGATGCGTCACTCGTAGTCGTCTACCAATGTCAATTTTATGATTTGTTTTATCTCTAAAATCTAATCTCTTTTCAAGAAGTCACTTTTCCTAAGAAAAATAAATAAACTGAAAAACTTAACTTCAAACATTTTAAAACTTATTTTGAAAATGTACGATGACACTTAAAACTAAAATTAGTAGACACAATGTAGTTGCATTGTGGGGGCTTCACATTTCTTTAATTTTATGGGAGCCCGGGATTCAGACTCCATGCACACTTTAATTCTGGCACGGGTCATCACAATCATTGTTTTTCCTCATCTCTATGTGAGTAATTTAGATGCCTATTGATAAATAATATTTAAAGAAAGTAAAATATATTATTATTATTTGTTTTATTATTTTTTTACGTATAAATACATTTATAAGTATTAAACATTAACAAATTTTTATTTTATGATAAATAAAAAATCTGGAAAATCGTTCTGGAGTTTTATAATGGTTCCAGTAGTTTCCAGGCGCGGTGCCATTCAATCTCATTAAACCCTTATGTCACATGTTCCGTTGCATTAACCTAAATGGTTCCGTCAGATCCTATATTATACACTCGTCTCAAAATGGCATACAGTCATCTATATATCCTTGCATATCTTTTATATATCCTTAACCATCCTCATTCGCACCTCTCTTGTCGAACCCATCAAATTCCACGCACCCTATTATTTTAAGTTGTCCTCTTATTCCCGAACATCACTTTCACCTCTCACTGGTTTTAAATTCTGAACGGAGTGATGGAATCTATTGGTTTTACAATGATGTGTGTTTTTTTTTTATTTTTTTTTTTTTGTGCTTGAGGACACGATTTTTGGTAGTAAAAATGCTTCGATTTTCTTAAATAGCAACTTTTCTGAAAGAAAAGTGAATTTAAATGATACTTGGGCAAGTCAAAAATACAATTTCTTCAATACTTTTTTAAAAAATCGATAAAAACGATAAAAAAATTACGAAAAAACGGGAAATTTTACGCAAAATCACGTTATTATAAAATACATTTTTTTAAAATGCTCTAACTCAAAAACCAAAAACCGCAATAACTTGAAATTTTCACCAAATCTTTATATTGGTGTTCTCTATACATGGTTATGTTTTCAAAGTATTTTGACTTATTTATAGACAATTTAAATTTTCGATTTTTGTAAAAATTTTTTTTTTAAACATCTATAAAATTTAATTGGCTGACCAAAAGCTAGTGAAGATTTAATACAAGGTTTATAATAAGCTTAACTTATCTCCACTAGAAAATATCGGTGATCGTTTCACTCAAATTTTTTTTGTAAGCTCATAAATCTCAAATTTGTATAAAATGTGTCAAAATCACGATAATTTGCAAGTTATTTTGTAGATAAAAATTCATAAAATTTTTCTGTTTATACTTAAGGTTCAAAATTTTGACACTAGTTTGTTCATAAGCTAATCTTCAAAAATATATAAAAAAATTTCTACCGGACTCAAAGGAAAAAATTTTATGACCGTTTGAAATTTAAATTTTTACGAAATTGCATTATATTTCAATTTAAATATAAAATACTACATTATTATATACCCATTTTAGACAAACATATTAACTCCGTTCAGAATCATTATTCGTATACAATGATATCTATCATTGCATTCAAATTTAACAAATTCATTGTAATTATGACCTATCCTATAAACGAGGTTCACTCTACTCCCAATTGTACAGCAAAGCGAGGCCTATCCGTTTTTTTTTATTTTTACGTCATCATATTTTCTTACCCTCGTGATGTGTTGACAGTCGACAATAAACTCATGATACTTTTCTTCCGCTCCAAAGACTTTATAATCTAGATACTGTATTTTATACGAGATTGTATAAATATTGTATAAATAGTGGAGGAAAATTTTTTTTCCTCCACTTCAATAGTGCAATTCCGTGTTTTAATAACTAGAATCAATTATAATTACAGTAGAACCCCTCTCGTCCAACCTCGGCTAGTCGGCCGCCGCTCCGGTTGATCCGACCATAGTATTATCCATATGAATACTATGTAATTTTAAAATACAATTTGGATATTTCAATTTATAGTAGATATTCAAAATTAATTGCTAGATTATAGTTTAATATTTCCCTTATCTAGTTGTTGCGGTTTTTCGTTTTTGAGTTAGAACATTTTAAAAAAAACCGATATGATTTCTCAGTCTAGAATTTTATATATTATATTATATTTTACATGTAATTTTATGTCAATATTCACTGTTCAAACGCTTATAAAAAAAAATTGTGCCTATGGATTTTAATGATTTTTGAATGACAATAAAAACTACTTGTGCGGAATATTCTATTAAATTTTCAAGTATTTTGTAAAAATCAATTTTTTTTTATCACCGATTATAAAAAAAAAATGTAAAAAATTCGAATTTTTTAAATGCCTATAAGTGGCTTAAAAATCAATATAATATTTTGAAAAAAATATGACATAAAGAAAATAATTATCTTAACAACTGGTGAAAATTTCAAGTTCCTGCGACTTATACTTCTTGAATTATAACAAATATTTAAAACCGTTTGACTATAAATTGCTATTTTATGCAATTTCGTAAAAATTTAAATTTCAAACGGTCATAAAATTTTTTCCTTTGAGTCCGGTAGAAATTTTTTTATATATTTTTGAAGATTAGCTTATGAACAAACTAGTGTCAAAATTTTGAACCTTAAGTATAAACAGAAAAATTTTATGAATTTTTATCTACAAAATAACTTGCAAATTATCGTGATTTTGACACATTTTATACAAATTTGAGATTTATGAGCTTATAAAAAAAATGTGAGTGAAACGATCACCGATATTTTCTAGTGGAGATAAGTTAAGCTTATTATAAACCTTGAATTAAATTTTCGAGAATTTCAGCCAATTAAAATTTTATAGATATGTCAAAAAAAAAATTTTTACAAAAATCGAAAATTAAAATTGTCTATAAATAAGTCAAAATACTTTGAAAACTTAACCATGTATAGAGAACACCAACATAAATATTTGGTGAAAATTTCAAGTTGTTGCGGTTTTTCGTTTTTGAATTAGAGCATTTTAAAAAAATGTAGTTTGTAAAAACGTGATTTTGCGTAAAATTTTCTGTTTTTCGTAATTTTTTTATCGTTTTTTTCGATTTTTTAAAAAAGTATTGAAAAAGTTGGATTTTTGACTTGCCCAAGTACCATCTACATTCATTTTCCTATCAGAAAAGTTTAAGAAAATCGAAGCATTTTTACTACCAAAAATCGTGTTCTCAGACAAAGAAAAAAAAAAAGAAAACACACACATCATTGTAAAACCAATAGATTCCATCACTCCGTTCAGAATCTAAAAAAACACACATCATTGTAAAATCTATAGATTCCATCACTCCGTTCATAATCTAAAAACAGGATGGACCACGCTCATCTGTACAATTTGGGGTGGAGTGCACCTCATTCAATGAATAGGTCATTACAATGGATTTGTCAAATTTAAATGCAATGATAGGTATCATTGTATACGAAAAACGATTCTGAACGGAGATGATATGTTGGTCTAAAATGGGTAAATTTTAATATAGTATTTTAAATTTAAATTGAAATATAATGCAATAGTATGAAATTTCGTAAAAATTTAAATTTCAAACAGTCATAAAATTTTTTTCTTAAAGTTCAGTAAAAATTGTTTTATAGCTTTTCAAAGAGTAATTTATGGATAACCCAGTGTTAAAATTTTAATGCTTAACTATAAACTGAAAATTTTTATGAATTTTTAACTGCAAAATAACTTGCAAATCATCGCAATTTTAACATATTTTATAAAAATTTGAAATAACTACAGAGTTGTAAAGACTTTAAGTTTTAGATCCTAGCGTATCCTTTTTTCTCTAATTTTATATTTTTTTTATTTGCTTCAAGCTCGTAGCATATATTTTACGCACTTCTTAACTATGAATTTTTCATATAATATAATTTTGGTGAATTTTCCATAACATTCAATTTATTTGATTATTCAATTATCCTCTTCTATAGTCTTCTGTTAGAGTGGTGTAACGGCCATCATATTTTCACTCAGGCTTTTCATTTATAACTTAACAACTGTAAACATTTTCATTATTAAGATATCATAATGTTTTCAAGTTTATGGG
Organism: Chaitophorus viminalis; assembly: GCA_025469195.1. Lineage (NCBI taxonomy): Eukaryota > Metazoa > Arthropoda > Insecta > Hemiptera > Aphididae > Chaitophorus > Chaitophorus viminalis. The sequence goes on from JAIPRK010000927.1 coordinate 45,335, forward strand.
CTCAATGTTCACCATAAGATTATTATTCTCTTATCTTTAAAAACTTACATCCCACTTGTTTCATCTTATAATGGCACTTAATATATTAGTATAATATAATATATCTTTATTATTATACTATTTTTCTTCGAACTGTACTAGATTTCGTTGCATTTCTACTTTTAACTCTTTTTTAGGTCATTTTCTGCAGAAATTATACTTAAGATAGTTTTTTCCTATTTTGCACGTATTTCGTATCTAGTAGGCTTATATTCGTATAAGTATTATTTAAATGTTCAATGTTTATAGTAGCTATAGCATTAAGCACACAATATAATTTATTGTGTTATATAGTTATATTCATATAACGTTATGTTCGTTATGCTCATAACTTTATTTAAATTAATTTCAATGCATGCAGTATTTTTTTTTTAATTTTATAAGACAGTTAAAATATAATATGTACTGTACGGGTTATATATTTTATTCGTAATTCAAGGTGTATTATTAGTTAAATTTTTAATAAAATCCAATTTAACGTTCCACATTTTTTTTTTCATTTTATTCAAGTTTTTATCGAGTTGAGTCAATCTATAAGAAACTACGAGAAGTGATTATTATTAAAAACACCCAATTAACGTTGAATTAACTAACCATATTATATCAATATTTATATATTTTATGATTCTATAGCGATTAACTTAACAGTAAGTATAATTAAGTATATAGGTACAAGGAAGTAAAGGTTAATTATTCCTCAATCGAGGCGCTCTCGACAATAGCTCAATGAAGCTTTATGAAATGATCGGTACAAATATTTTACATTAAAAACCTCTATACAATTTTTATTTTTATTATAGCTATATTTATTATCGATATAAATTTATTTTAAGTAAGCAAATTATTTGCTAACTATTTAACTTCTTTAATACTTAATAAGTGTTTTAATTATTATTATTACTATTACTTTTTGATTTACATCATTGCATAAAGACAATCATAACCTTAAGATCTTTATATCAGTATCTAGATGATGCTCTATTATGGAACAGTACAATGAATTGTACTCTCAAAATATTTTCTTTTGCACTATTATTTAATTATATTAATAATTATCATTATTAGTTTATTTCAGAATTTTTAAATTAATTATTAAGTTAATAAATTTTAAAATTGAGGTATTTTAATGCTTTAAAAATTTGTAATTCAAAAACCAATGATAATTGACATTGAACTATTAACTGGTATTTAATTTCAATACTAATGTGTATAATAAATATCTCTTTAGATTCTGAGTGAGACATGGTTAGGATCTTGGGTTACCAAGATATCTGTTTTTTTTTTTTTTTTTATTTTTTTTTGAAAGGGAATTTCGTCTAATTGGTACTATAAAGAAGTCATTTTTAAATTCCTGAATAGTTTTCCGAATAAAAAAAAAATTCTAGATGATTATATATATTATGATATTATTATTCATTTTTATAAATATTAACTAATCCACTACCCAACCTCTTTCATTCAGAATTGTTTTTTTTTCAAAAATAATAGTACATGGGTTTCAAATTTAAAAGAACAATTTATAAAGCATTATTATCCATTCCTGTTACTCATCTTACCATGGAATCTCACCCAACTAAAGAATATCGCCCTTCTTTTTTTATTATTTTACTAAACAGTATCCTATTTTTTACTATCTACTTTAAGAATATAAACATGCATTTTTTTAAAAAAAAATATGCATTAATAGTAATTATGGATGTTACTAGTCATAATTGTTTGTTTACAATAAAATAAATCTAATAATACATAAAATGTTTAACAATCGTATGGATATTAACAGTTTTTTTTTCTTTTCTTTTCCCCATTTGTTGATATTACTCCGTGATTTAGTTCTACTTTATATCAGGTTGTGAGGGTGAGCTCTCAAAAGCTATCACTGAAGTGGTGATCCATAATGCTATTGTTAGTGTCGTGCAACAAAAGAGATTCTTAGTGTGTTGTGGAAGTTATTGCCGTATTTTCTATAAAATGGTTGATATGTTAGATTTGGATATCTTTGGAAGTTATAGTTATCTCTGATTAACCTAGGTGCGTTTGTTGTATACGAAGTATTTTATTTAAAATATTTGATTTATTTGTACATATTTGTCCCATATTGGGCATGTATAAGTGATAAGTGATGAATAATTTGTTTGTATGTTATAAACGAGCATTTTTTTTTCTGTATGGCAGATTTCTTATTGGCAATTGGCTAAATGTTGATTCGCTCGTTGAATCTTTGAAAATACATAGGGCCACCAGGTTAAATCTTTCTCTGCAATGTAAATATAGATGCGTATTATAGACATACTATATTTCGAATTCACTTTGTCAGTACGTCATCATTTCATAACATTAATTTTACAATTTTGTTACTATTAAACGATATTATATATACAACAGAGCGCACACAAATTGATTTACATTAATCAAGATATTATATAATAATGAGTGGTTGTAATTATTTTTAGAGCAACAATTTTCAAACTTAAATATCCCACCGCAATTATTACAATCAGAAACTCTACAGCAACCAGCTGCCACCTGTTATACCGGCTTGTACATTATACCTACATATAAATATATCGAGGAACTATGGTATATACTGATACTCGTTCCGCCTCCGCTATGCGTTATTCATTATTAAGTCATATTCTCGTTACATCACGAGGTTTAATAAGTCTTTAACAAACCAGACAATCCCAATAGTGATGGTTGAATTATAAATGAGATATAATTAAACAAAAGCCACATTTCTATAATGTAGCACAAAGCCACACACATTTGTCTATAGTTAGAAGTTTCTATGAGTAATTCTTGGTACCCATTTAACCACGTGTGACAATCATTTACACCCAATAAGTATTTGAACATCAAAGTCAAAACATTTACCAACACTTTCTTCTTGCAGATTTGTTGTTATAACTTATAAGATTGTTAAAACTTTTTGAGCTATGCTACGTAGTCATGCGGCTAAAAACTATTGAAAAAGAAAAGATTGATATTAAAATATTGTTCAAGCTATGTGACAGGTTTTGTCATATCGACTTGCAATTAATTTTTAGCAAATTAATAGACTTGTGAAGCACTTCACTACATCAAAACACGATTTTTGTTTTTTATAAAAAATTTCAATACCTAACAACTTATTGAAAGCTATCATGAATAAAGCAAATATATATGATATAGATAGATGATATATATATATATATAATATGTATCGCTAACACATGTTTTTCAGTAAAAATGTTTCCATGTAATACAAATATACTTACCATTGTAGAAATCTCAGTATCTAATTAGATTTGAAAGATATGTTTAAAGAAGTTTTCATGTTATTTTCCTAATGTTAAAATAATTATGAAACTACCAATACAATATTATTGAATATGTGAATACAATTATATATATAAAGTATATTTCAAGATAATGGGAAATACTCAATTATATTTTAATAAGTGTATATTTGATACATTACAAAATATATTTTTGCAATTTTTGAACCATAGAATGTTGTTTATTTTTAAATACAACTAGGAACCAAATTATAATTTATATATACTATCATATTAAATAAATATGTTGATGCTTGAAAAACTTTCTAATTTTAAAATCCGGAAAGTTAGTATTATATCATTAATATTATTACTGATAATTATTATTACAAATATTTTAAAATTTAATTTATTGTAATAATGTTTATTTTCGTTTTCTTGTATTTAAAATTTAAAACTAAATGATTTTAATTTCTATTTATATTTATCTTTATAACTTTCTAAATTGACTAGAGGCACTAGACTACCGTGGACGGTGGGTTAATTTATATTAAATTTTGAAATTCTAAGAATTAGTCGTTATTCTAATGTAAAATGAAAAGAAAATCTAATTTCGAAAATTAGTGTTTCTATTTAAAAAAGTTGCACTGCACTCTGCGCTAACTCTGTTAAAAGTACCTAGTTAAATTATAAAAAAAAAAAAATAGTCAAAATATGTTAATATACTTCATATTCTACAAGTCATAAAAGAAATCTGTTTAAATATTATATTAATCAGCTTATATTGACTCAAACACGTTGTGTTAATTATATATATTATTATTATTATTATTATTATTCTCGTACAATTCAATAATTACTATTCAAAATACTTATAACATAATTGTATAATATATCTTTTATCAAAATTATAGATAAGTGTAAAAATAAAGAATACAGATATAGATATTAATCATTGAAAATATACTAAGCAAATAAGAATTTCGTCCTATGAATATATTTACCGACAACAAAATTAAAATTCTCTGTACGAGAATTAAGAAACAAATAGTGATGAAGGATCTCACTGGTTCTCAGTGGTCCATCTAGCTCGTATAGGTTGTCTATTTCAAGGCTATCTATATTTTTTCAGAATAAGGTTTATTTATACATTTCTTCTCAATTAACGTGGAATCATATTCATACGCTACGTTTCCAATTATTATTATTTGTAACTCGACAACTAATAATGCATAGTACTTAGTACTATTTGCATAAATTAATTGTGTTTCACAAATTTATTATATCAAACTTGTAAGTATTTTTTATTAACTATACGCAGCACGTAAAACCGTTCCATCTCAATAGCGCGACGGCTTCGTGCGTGACCGAATTATACGATAAAATATAGTCATTTTTCTTGAAGTTCATCGATCGACTTAGTGGATAAGCGATAAATATTCTGAAAACATATTTAAATTCATCGTTCAATTTGCGACCATGACTGACTTTTACGCGTTTACGTTTTCTTTTTTCTTCTTCCCGCAGCTTCCTCCAAATTATTACAAATTTAAACTCACACATTTTTAAGAGATTCGAAAAGAAATATTATAAAAGCAGAAAAACGACTATCTTAGGTGAGAACTCAAATCTATATCAATGTTCAGCATTTATCAGTTTTATTGACATAATGTCAGTATTATAGAATAGGCCTATACATTTATAAATAACAACATTTATGATTACAAAACTACAGCAACATAATATATAAATTCGTTTTTAAAACTGTATTTCTATGTAAGTACCGTATATTTTTTAAATTAATAATTAAAATTATATGCATATGTTTTTATTAAATTTAAATCTCAATTCAAGATTATCGATATTGGAGAAAATTAATAAGAGAGAAAAAATCAATTATATTGAACAATATCCATCCAACAAATGTTTGAAATAATTTACTAAATAAATCATATTTATAGCAGCAATACATTTATATTACAATTTAAAAAATATAAAGCCTAATTTAAAACATTAGGTGGCGTATTACCTAGTTAAAAGGATAATTAAAAATAAATTTATCATATCGTTCAGAATTTTATACTTGAGTACATTCTTGTACAACCAACTTTAAAATGAGATAAAAAGCATAATTTTAATAAGAAATTATATTTGAAGTATCATGAAAAACAAATTAACCAATATAGGATGTATAGAAGTAGAAAATTCATCGTTTTCTTCAAACTATTTACTTGATGTAAATTCAAACGTGTTTTGGATTTAAACACTTCTTAACAATCAAAATATTCAAGCTAATGTAATTCTCTTGGGAGAATACCACAAACGGATACATAATAAAACTACAAAAATATTCCAATAATTAATGCTGTTTGCGCCCAGATTAGGGGCAACCCTAAGGACCACTCGGGGAACACCCGAGAACTGACGATGATTGTTTTGGGCTAATGCCACCACTAGCACCGATTAATTGGGTGGGTAGGCAACTTATGTGCTCTCGCCTGAAAGTGTGCAAGGTAGGCAATTCTACGCACGACGATGACAAAGAGGACGGGAAATCCATATCACAGGAATTAGGATGATGCAGGTTAGTTATGGGGAGGAAGGTCTCTGTGGTCGATTCAGTCTGGTGCAATGACCACAGAGCTCACAAAAAACAGGGACAGTACTTAAACTAACTTAACACTATTGAAGTCTTGAGCAGTTGAGCTGTAGTTATGCAGGACTGACGGTGATCTAGACGATCTGGGCGGCCTCTCACACAACGTTCGTTGCTGGCGGACTTACGCGGGCGTGGATATCGCAATGACGTGATATTGTCCAAAGTCACCCCACAGAATAATAATAATATAAATAAAGTGACCCACGGTTTATGCGATGACAACGCCAAGAATTTATTTTTCAATAATAATAGTAGATAGATCTGATGCCGGTACAATAACAGCGACAGGTGTTATCGCAATGACAATATAAAAGAAATAATTTCTGATCACAGTAACCGCACATTAATTATACAATATTCATAATAGTATTAATTTGTTGTTGTGTGTGTGAAACAACTAAAAAACGCCGAAACAAAAAATAAGCGACAATAAATACGTGTTTTACGTTGCAATAGCGGAGAAGAAGAAAAAATAATAATTATACATGAAAAAAGAACAATGCAATGATAATAATTTCAAAAACAAGGGCGTTGGCCGCAACAAGAGATTAGGTGATATATCATAAACACAATGATAGTTTAACATAAGACAAACAGAAACAATATAATAAGTGTATGAGACAACGGGCTGACCGATAACTCACATTAAAACAACACAAAGAGATTAAATAAATATAGCAATCATAATAATTCGCAATTAACGGAATGAGAGGTGTATGGATGAAGAGGGAACAGATAGGAGTAAGTCGTCGTCGCTGTACGTTGAAATGCACACCGCGATGCGCTAATAGCTTGGCGCGAACAAATGCTTAGTATAGTTTTTCTGTTTATTAAGGCCTAATCATGATTTTCTAATTTTGTTCAAATTCATTTTTGACATTGTCACATAATATATTGTAAACATAAATACCCATATTATTATTATTATTATTATTATCATTTATTTTTATTAACAATTTATTTACAAATACATTTATTGTAACTTAATATACATTTGCAAACATTACCCAATGAAATAGTTTTGTTTAGTATTATTAATAAATACTTCATACACCTTTTTTTAGACAAATAAAATAATAAAATGTACTAATACTCTTACGGATCATCTAAATGATGATACTACAGTAAGGTATTCTTTAAATTTAAATTTAAAAATTAATATTTTCGTTTCTCAAATAAATATTTACATAAATATTAACTATAAAATTTCAGAGATAACTTATAAAACACAAAAATATAAATGTTTCCAGGTAAATAAATATTAAGATTTAAGGGTAAACATTTTCTTAGTCTTGAACCTTAAAGCTAAAAGCCTTATTTTTTTTATTTATTAAGTAGCATGGTAGCTATAGAATCTTACCACGAATTCCTAATTTTATTTTTCTAGAAATAATTCAAGGCGTATCGAAATTCGATTTTCTACTTCTTCGCATTTTTTCCTCTCCCACTAACTAATACAACACGATGCTTTATGTTCTCTGCCAGTAAATTCTTATTTAGCTTATTCTTGTATTATTCAAAAATCGTAGACGATGATATCCGAACCAAAAGTAAAGTTGCTTAAATAGTTATACAACATATACTACACACAACGGGCAGGTAATATCAGCAGCAGCATCTGTGATAATGTATTTTCTCTTTTAAGTTTTATCAACTTTTGTTTTTTCTTGGAACACTCGGTTACGTAAATATGTAATTTAAAATAAAGAAAAATTATAGGACAATGTTTTATTTAAATTGGTTAAATACCATTTTACTAACCTTTAATATTATATTTCATTGTTTTAGCAATATTAAATATGTTTCTATATCTATAGGGTATGTATAAAAAAGTGCCCAATAATTAGTGAACAAAGTCCAAATATTACATTATATTTCAAACTCCAAAGTCTATTTAATTTCCCAAGTATAAAATATTATCCTTTAATTTTTTTTTTTTTTTTTTTTTTAATCTAATTTTTTAAGACTATGCAAAAATCATTGATCTTGTTTATGACGTCATGTATTATAAACAATACATTTTGAACTTTTGAAATATATAGTAATAACTACCATATACCAACTGCATGTTTGACAGTTTAATTAACGTATTTACTGTCTTCGTCTACAATAATATCACAAAATAGTACAGAAAAACTATAATTTTCGTTTAGTTCTAAACGAAAAATGCCTATTACATTGGAGTTAAGGACACCACTAAAATTTAACCTTGTACTGTCACCGTCATTATAAATCTTACACTGACTAAGCCCGATTCATTTCGTAGATATGTGATTCTTGTGTAAAATCATTTTTATGAAAACAAATATTAATAGGTACGGCCAAAAAAAAACGTCCTTTTTATTTTCAATAAGTAATTTTCACACTAAACCAATAGAAGAAAATGATTTTTCTTATATTTTCGTGAGTTTGTGACTATGTGATAATATTGTTTGAGCTTGAAACAAACGGGGTAGTATACTGTTACACCTAGGTAAAACAATGAAGTCTTATCAAATCATAAAAGCCATAATATTTTATATCACACCATTCATTTTTTAAATTTTTCCTTTTTTTCATATGAATATAGGTTGTACGATCTATGCTTTTGGAGTGGGTCAGTTCGGCTTGGTGTCAATTGTAACCCTTTCAGCCATAGCAGTCGAGAGGTATCTGGTTATCACTGCAAAACCGGTATCGGGGTCCTGGAAATTAACACGACAGGGTGCGACCAAGGTGAGTATACCTATCTGAGCGTTGACCAGTTGCCCTCAGCGATTGATTTTGGCGTTTAAAAATGTACTAGTCATTAAACACTAATCATACCTATATTATAATATTATCAATGTGAATATTGCAAACAAAAATTTGCTTTAACGTAAAAATTGAATAATTTTTTTATACAATAACGTTTTAATTAGCTGAAATTTCAAACAATAATTCTCAAAATCGTTCTGTAATTATATATTTATAATTATAATTTGGGAACTTACGGTAAATATAAAATTATAAAAATTATATTTTGTGTACGTTTGACAACATTATAAATATTTAATAGTAAGTACTATAAATGTTATTATAAAAATATATCGTGAGAATATTTATTTATCTTTAAAAATGTCGATAAACTCATAACTCTACGTATACGAAGCAACGAACAATTCGTTAAACAATGCATATTCTAGTATGCACGGTTCATTGATCATTTTTGTATACACCTATTATTATACACACGGAAGACTATACGGATCAAAATATTATTCAATGTCAATATCATAGTGAAAATTTGGAGCAATTGTGTTTTATCGAATACTCGAATGAGCTAATATAATAAACATAATAGTTTTAACTAGAAATAACCCCCCCCCCAGAACAACAATATTGAACACCCATCCTTAATTTAAATTTTCTTCCCCCCTAAATTTCTTTGTAATGTATTTTTTGAATCATTATTACATATTATGTATATACTTAATACTATTAGGATTAAATAAAAAACAATTTTTTTTAACTCATTAATTTACAATTAAAATAATCATCATAGTAATAGTTAAGGCTGTTAATTTGTATAAATTTCCATTTTATTTTGCTCATAATGAAACAGCTTACTAAACCAAAATTTGACTAAAATAAACTGAAAATATTTTATGAATTTTCAATTACAAAATAACTTGCAAATCATTGCAATTTTAACATATTTTATACAAATTTGAGCATTATGGGCTTCTAAAAAAAATTTGAGTAAAACAATCTCCGACATTTTTTAGTGACAATAATTATAACTTATCATAAACCTTGTATTAAATTTTCAAGAGTCTTAGGCCAGTCAATTAAATTTTATAGACGTTTAAAAAAAAAAATTTTACAAAAAAAGAAAATTTAAATTGTCTATAAATAAGTCAAAATTAGTCAAAATACTTTGAAAACTTATCCATGTATATAAAAAGCCAATATAAAGATTTGTTTTTTTGTTTTTGAGTTAGAGCATTTTAAAAAAATGTATCTTATAAAAACGTGATTTTGCATAAAATTTCCCGTTTTTTCGTAATTTTTTTATCGTTTTTTTCGATTTTTTAAAAAAGTATTGAAAAAGTTGTATTTTTGACTAACTCAAGTACTATCTATATTCACTTTCTTTTTAGAAAAGTTGCTGTTTAAGCAAATCGAAGCATTTTTACTGCAAAAAAAGGTGTTCTCAGACACAAAAAAAAAAAAAAAATTAAAATAAAAAAAAACACACATCATTGTAAAATCAATAGATTCCATCACTCCGTTCAGAATCTAAAATATCAATACAAAATCAATAAGGGTATACGTGTTTTCTTGTTTGTATTTTGTAAGTGCTTATAATTATTTTAAAGATGGTAATCCTTCTTTGATTAAAAATGTCTTTCATATTTTACATAGATATAATAAATGATTATCTTCATTAGATCAATTCCCTTTGAAAACTCTTTAGTGAATATAATTTCCTGCTATTATTCAAATGATCAATATTAACATTCTTAACTAACTAAGATTTATACAAAATTATTTATAAGAGGATTTATTTGCAAGTTTTAATTCATAAATTGTATAATTAACTTTTTCTTAACTGATGTTATTATATACTCATATGTTTATCTATAATCTATTGAACTCAAATATAAAGTAAATTACTATAATTATTTTTAACAGTCAATGCAGAGATATATTATTATTAATTATCATTAAGTACAAACTTAATAAAAACGTTAGTATTTAACAAATAATATAATAAATGTGTACGGTAAAATATTTTTCGATAATAATGTATTTGTTATGTCTTAGTACTATATTAAAATTTGTATGTAATATTATGATAATAACACTTTTAGATTCTGAAGGGAGTAATAGAATCTATTGATTTTACAATGATGTGTGTTTTTTTTTTTTTTTATGTGTCTGACGACACCTTTTTTTGCAGTGAAAATGCTTTGATTTGCTTAAACAGCAACTTTTCTAAAAGAAAAATGAATGTAGATAATACTTGAGCTTGTCAAAAATCTAACTTTTTTAATACTTTTTAAAAAAATCGAAAAAAACGATAAAAAAATTACGAAAAAACGGGAAATTTTACACAAAATCACGTTTTTACAAACTACATTTTTCTAAAATGCTCCAACTCAAAAACGAAAAACCGAAACAACTTGAAATTTTCACCAAATCTTTATATTGGTGTTCTCTATACATGGTTAAGTTTTCAAAGTATTTTGACATATTTTGACTTATTTATAAACAATTTAAATTTTCGATTTTTGTAAGTTTTTTTTTTTAAACACCTATAAAATTTAATTAGCTGGCCGAAAACTCTCAAAAACACGCATATTAAATTATGTGCCTGAAACCTGTGGGTATATTAAGTAAATGTCTATGTTAAACCTTCAATAGCCACCATTATCCTCGCGTGGTTATCTTTATCCCGAATAAATCACTTACAAGTTATAATATTGATACGCACACATTTTACGCATACACATAGTGATAACTCATTACGGACACCGCTCATAATGAAGTGTTATCGTTTGATTTAAAGGTATGTATGTTTGTTTGGATATACTGCTTGGCGATCACTTTACCTCCGATTTTCGGATGGTCCAAATACGTGCTGGAAGGATTCGAAACGTCGTGTTCGTGGGACTACATGACAAAAACGTACTCCAACCGTTTGTTTTACATTTACATGTTGAGCCTCGGATTCATATTACCGGTGTCGATCATCACGTACTGTTATATATTCATCATTATGTCAATACTTGATCACAATAAAGAAATGGCTGACTGCAACAGTAATATTAGACCGCGAGGAATAACGGGTAAGTGACATAAATTATAGTACTATCTATAGTATAATAATATTTCGTAGGTATATATTATAATCCGGTCTATTGTTAACATTTTAACGCAAATTTTAATAATTCATACATGACACGTCGCTAAATAATAAGATATTTATGATATTAATTATGTATGGAAGCTAATGTGAGATATACCTACGGTAATAATATTATGAAAGTAAATTATTTAGCATCACACTTATTTTACGTAAAAAATGAACGAATTAACTAATTTTTTTAAATTTAATCTGTCAAAATTAACTATCGACCTATCTAACCGTAGATGTTCGGAATTCGATTCGAGTTAGGTATAATTGCATTTGCTTTTACGTGCGCGTGTACTATACAAGATAATAAAATAAAAATAAATCATACTGCTATTTTACAAATATATTTCATTTTTTAATTATTTCATTTTTATTATTTAATATTTTTTCACATTTTTTTTTTTTATATACGAGTTACTTATACAATTCTCTACCTTCTGATCGTTTCAGCAGTACATATATGAAAAACATTATAAAATACTTCAAATTTCTTTTTGATTTTTGAACAGAATATAATTACAATGTTTTTATTTTTTATGATTAGATCAGTTAATCATCTAATATCCTGTTAGCTTTTTATTCAATATAATTTGTTTCCATTAATCATAATGGACTTGTTTGACCAAAAAAAGGTACTACAAATGAATTGATATTAAGCCTATAGGCACTTTCAATCATTCTAAATAAGTTTTTCGTAATGCATGTTTATTTTTAGCTTTTGATTTTAAAATTTTACTTTTTGTTATGAAGGTTATGATTATATTATGAATTTTATGAGTTATGAGATAGGTATCAACAACTGATCCATTTCATTGCGATAATTAATTTTGATCATAATTTTCAATGATTCTGAAAGTACTAAATGGTTTAAATGTAGACTAAATGACAAAATTTCGAAAAAATTAGCTGAATAATTATTTGCAAAAATTATGTGTTACCATTTGAAAGCAATAGTTGATATTTTCAGTAAAATTGACAAAAAATGTATGTATCAAAAACCAGAATTCGAAAAATTGCATAGTTTCAAGCATAGGAAAAGTTGTGAGCATATTAATGAATCACTCTTTACGTATTTCAAACGTGTCAAATAATAAATTCGTCACATCCTCGACGTGCTCACAAAAGCTCCGGAATATGATTCAAATATTCATCTTATGAACAGTTCCTATCAACTATCGCAAAAAGTATATTATTATAGTGCCTACAGTATATATAATATGTTAAATATTTCACAAGTACCAAAGATATGCAACATATAATGTGTTTTAACACGTATCTGTCCGTGGGACGTACTAACACAAATTCATACAAGTTATATAACTATATTTATGGCAAAAGTTTGATAACTCTTTCGTACAGGTTTAGGTCACCAGTATGTGATGTGATCAGAAGTGTACAAAGAATAATATGAATGTTTTTCCAAGGGTATAACCCCTGTCAAAAAAATGACAATGACATAAGTCATAGTTTACAACATAATGTGCTGATACACAGCTTTTGAAAATAAAATTGTTCACTAGTTTTTAATTTAATTTAATTTTTTTTTTTTTACAACAGTTTTTCTCCGTGTATATATTTTTTCGTAGTGGGTAATCTATTCATTTTTTTCTGATAGAAAAAAAGTGTTTTAATCTATTTAACGAACAGTATTATTATATTATTAATATAAAATTAATCATTGCAATTGCTGACCATGTGCTGGACTATAGAGTGTAGAGTATATTATAGTCTGATTTAATTTCGATGAGTACAATACCCGTTTATTTAGTTCCAGGTCTTACAGTGTTAGATTTGTACAAGAAATCATTTTTTTTATATATATTGATAATAATAATAATAATATGTAACTGCATCCGATATGAATAGTTTCGGTTACTCTTTTATACTTTTACAAAAACTGTTCGTACAGATTCCAAGTACCTATACGAAATATAATTGATTCTAGGTATTCAGTTTAAAACAATTTAAACCTTTGTAAATCAACAGATTCCTCTAATATCTAACGTAATAATATAACCCATATCAATATCCTCGATGATAATCTACTTACCCGTCTCAAATGCTATTTTAATGGAGATTTTTATAGAAAAAACTCAATCTCTATAGAAAGAAAAAACCATTCAAATCGCTTAGTCGCTTAAGACATAACAATCATGCACTTGACGTTCCCCTGAAAGACTTTTGGAAATCGCTTTCTATTTAAGATCTTTCGAGATAATTACATTATGTTATCTATGAATATCAAATTATCATTGTAGTTCTATACTTCTATATACTTATGTTATAGACTTTGCGTATTAAGAAAAATATGTATAATTTGATTTTTTTGATTTTTTTTTTACAGAAAGTTGCAGCCATAGATTGTCTTTAAACGTTCCAAAACAAGGTCAGGCGGTTCCTATTCGATCTGCACTCAGAACTTCTTACATCATTTTAATCCTCATTGGATTGTTTATGGTTTCGTGGACGCCTTATGCTGTGGTCACGTTTTTTGGTCAGTTTGGAGCCGACAACATAAAGTTAAAGCCATGGATTTCTGCTCTTCCAGCACTTTGTGCCAAGGTTAGCGTAAAGTTATTTTTCAAACTCAATTATGTTACCCATAAACATATACATAGCAAGTTATGAATGTGTCAACTACGATACATATTATGCATTATTTAGAGTAAATATTTCCGCAAAATAAATGCATGTAACTCACATGCATTGATTAAAAAGTTGAAGTAGTTTTTGTATAGAGTTTATTAAATTACAGACACGTACTGATTAAATACATTTTAGAGTCAAAAATCTGAAATTCTGAGAAAACATATTATGTATAAATGGTGCGCCAAATGTATGGAATATCATTTTATTTTCTCTCTTTTATTGATACATACATTATTGTTACTAATAAAATATAATTTATAAAGTCATATCAAGGATAAAATAGTATATAATTGGTCTTCACCTGAAGTACAAATTACAAATACTAATAGAATGATCATTTTTCGATATGATTATTTTACTATCTTAGACTATGTGTAAGAAATATAGAATAAAGTATTTAAAATATAAAGATTTTAAATTCAAATTAGTATGACCTATCAATGTTATTTAATTACTGCAGCTATATTAAAAACTTATCACATAAGTTATTCAAATAAAAATAAAAAGTTATTGTTGCATACTAATCCATGAAGGAATTAAAAAATTAAATTAAATTAAATTTTTAAGTATGTACGTATCTCTTAAAGTTTCTGTATTTTTATTTTCAGTGATAAAAATGGTAACAGTACCTACAGCATATTTTGTTCGATAAACTATTATCGGTAGAGAGAAACGTAGTTTACCAAAAAACCTTTTATTCGATATTAGGAATCTATCGCATATTCGGCATACCTTTTTTATTTCAATATTTTTTAGGTTCTATATATAACGAGAATAAAAAAATGTTGGTTTTACCATGATCTATGTTTTTTTATTTTTACTATGGTAAAACATATGATCAATATACCTAAAAAATATAACTAATGTGGGTATATGTAATTTGCGCCAAAAACAACCCAAAAAAAAAAAAATATATGTAATTTGCGCCACTTTTTAAGTTTGTAATTTGCTCCAAATAAAACTAAATAATATGTAATCAGCACCATCGTTTACCTACAAAAATTGTAATTTGCGCCATAGATCACCTTATTAAAATTGTAATTAGCGCCACAAGTAAAACGAACTTATAACTTAATAACGATAATATCCGATAACATTTTAAACACAGATACACAGTGGAACTGTGGAAGTATAGCCTATTTAATCGAGCCCATTTAATACGTCATACGTATTATAAATATAAACTATATTCTGTTGTCTATAAATAATAAGATAAGCTATAATAAAGTATAGTCATAGTCGTCAATTTATTGTCATCGATCATTTCGACCAAATAAATATTACTATTTACTTTACTATAAATAAACGAAAATAAAGTTATAATGGTAGGTATTCAGTATATTTACAAAACAATCAAAATCCAATAGCTGGATAGATCATAGTATGATAAAATATTACATTATAATACATACTACATAATGTAAGCAAAAACAAAAAATAAACCTGATAGGGGGTGGATCTGACCCCCACGTCCCCTCCCTTGTCTACGCCACTGATGTCTCCATTATCAGTAGAACACAACAATATTATATTGGACACACGTCGGTACGTATTATTGTATATCCTATGCGATATTAGTAAATTTATCTGCTGGTAAATTTCAACAATTGAAGTTGAAAGTGTGGCGCAAATTACATATTCCATTTCATTTTCAGTCGTCAAATTACCAAAATTAATTTGTATATGTAGCGCAAAATACATGTTATACTTTTAAATTTTGGTGCAAATTATATACGCACTTAAATGTACCTTTTGATGGCGCAAATTACAAGTAATTAAATTGGCGCAAAATACCATCTCCCACTAATGTATGTTATAAGAACAAGAAATATATTGTACATTTTATTCGATAATAAATTCTCAACTGTACAAATCAATGTACAAAAAATAATGATTAAATAAAACATACATAATATACTTACGTGTAAACTTGACGTGAACTGTCATCCATTGTAATGACACTCACGGAATATTTCAATACTAAAAATGTAGTTTACAATCAATACAATATATCCAATATAGTATATACAGTATACTAAAAAAATTAATTCTTACACATTTTCATGGTCGTTTTAAACTTCAATTATAATATAATAGTGTAACAGTTTCATATCAATAGTTACCCAATGATTATGTATTTACTTTTGTTTAATACAATGTTCGGTAAAATAATATATGATGACCTGAAATCGTCTGAGACATCTTCTTGTTACCTTTTATTTAAACTTTGAAACTTTAACAACATCAAAATCTCTTATTTTTCTTTTTAGTTTAGTGACTTAACATTTTTTTCACAGCTGGATCTCATGTCCTATTAACTTTAATGTGATTTTCATTTATCCATATTCCAATTCTATTGAAAACATTTACTTAGTTTTTTTTTATAAATACCATAACATTTTGAAAACAAAATATTATGTAGTGTATAGTAAACACAATTTACACTGAAAATTAGTTTTAAATGCTATTATTATTTATTCTTATCATGGCTACTAAGTAAAAATAATAAAAAACGTATTAATCAAGACACAATTGCCTGGATAAATAATACACTGTCTGGTGATGAGGTAAAAGGGGAAAAATATTCAATAGCTATAGTCTCTACGTCCTATTCGTATTTTATTTTATTTATCTATTTGTCATATTTGCTGAAAAATGAAATATTAATGATAAATGCTTACAACGCGATAGAATCATATTTCATCAAATTGCATTGACATCAAGCAAGTGAATATGATCAAATAAATTGTCTCTTCTTTAACTAGAGGTCAAAGTTTTTTTTAGCTGTTAATGTAAAGGTAAATGTAAAACTTGTTTTAAAGGTATTTTTAAATTTTATTCTCGTTGCCATAATTTAAAGGCTTGTTTAAATAAATAATAGTTTGTATTAAAATACTTATATTTGTAAAATAGTTAATAAATCGTTTTTTTTCTTTTTTTCTTTTCTTTTTAACAATAACAAAAACTGATAAACAGCTTATAAAACAGATAATACCTAAATATAATATTGTGACGGTCGTTTATGATAGAACAGATCGTTCTTTTAGATTTTTTAAGCTTTTTTAATTTTCGCTATTTGGACATTCAAATGACGGAACAAGTTCCGTTGATGACAGTTTAAGTATCCATTTCACGAAATATTATAATATTGTGTAATACGTGAAGTGGAGAAATCACGGTTCCATTTCGTGAAATGGATGCAAACGTTGTCCATTTCGTGAAACGTAGAATAACGTGATATGGATGCGACATATAAATTGGAATTACTTATTTTTCAAATAATAAATAATAATAACTATCATAAAATGTTTAAAAAATATTTATAATTTATAAATG